>CAUYON010017850.1:0-46190 GCA_963573935.1 Arctocebus calabarensis
AGCACAGCTCACTGGCCAGTATTCCTAGAGGATATGGCACTGACATCAGCAGGGTTTTAAATGGCAACAATGGCCCGAGCTGCCAACAGAAGCTTTTCCCAGGTCCTCTTTAGATTTATGATGTAGATGCCATCACTTTTCCTTTTGTAGATGTTCTGTTCCATTTGGAAGTCAAGGTTGGTGCCACCTAAGTGGGTTCCTGCTGCAAGGAATTTGAGGACATCCTCCTCCTTCATTTGCAGGACATCAAGGGCTCCGGACATTGTGAAAATTTCCCTTTAAGTTACGGTGGGAATCCAGAACAACGCAGTATGGGCCCTCCCTGAGCGGCGCAAAGCAAAATTATCATTTCTTAAGGCTTTAATGTGCAATTCCTCAATGATTAATGACACTGAATACTTGCTGATAGGCCACTTGGACATGTTTTGTGAAGTATCTGTTTAATTCTTTTTTCTATTTAGAAAATTGGTGTTTGTCTTTTTTTTTTTCCAGATAGAGTCTCATTATGTCACCTCGGTAGAGTGCTGTGGCATCACAGCTCGCAGCAACCTCCAACTCTTGGGCTTAAGCGATTCTCTTGCCTTAGCCTCCCAAGTAGCTGGAACTATGGGCGCCTTCCATAACGCCCATCTATTTTTTTGTTGTAGTTGTCATGGTTTTTAGCTGGCCCAGGCCGGGTTCGAACCTGCCAGCCTTGGTGCATGTGGTGCGCGCTCTAGCCACTGAGCTACAGGTGCCTAGCCAAGTATGTTTGTCTTTTTATAATTTATTTGCAAGAGTTCTTTATGGTAGACCAAGTCCCTTATCAGGTGCACTTGCGTACATATGTGAGTATCTGATAGAGACTATTTTCTTCCCTCTGTTCCTGGGAGGGTCTTCCATATCTTCCCCTCACCCAGTTCCTGTGCTATTCGCACTTTACTAATTCTACTCTGCTGCTGTTTCTCTCACCAGGGAGTTTTTCTGAGCCACCTACAGCCACTTACATACTTGATGCCTGTTATCGTTAAATATTTCAGTGTTTCTCTCCCCCATCAAGGGTTCTCCCAGATAACCACTACATATCCACCTCGGGTGACTTGCTGTGGTAAGACTACGTCGTCTGGTCACAGCTTGCCACTGCCCCAGACATGTACGTCTCTCTCCTGTTGTATTGCAGGGTCCCTCTGAGGAACAGTGCGTTGTATGTAGTTCATTTCCCTTCCTGTCCTCCAAACTGGGCGAATCTTTGGTCTTTTCCTATCATTCTTGTCCTTAACTGTTTTCTGTTCTGGAAGATGATCTGCAAGGTGGATCCCTTATTATTCCTACAGGACCAGACTCAGGTCATGATTTCTTGATGAAAATATCACAGAAATGAAGCTGTGGTAATCATACCTCATCACATCAAGGGGTGCATTGTATTACACAACCCTGGTCATGTTGGTATCTGCCAGGGATCCGTTTTCTTTACTGTAATGTCACTGTCTTTCCCTTTACAACTGATGAGTGTTTTGTGTGGGAACAGTCTGAGATTGTGCCAGTACACTGCTCCTCATCAGACATCCTTCAGTCATTGCTCTGTGGTCCCCATGTAGTGACTTTCCTATGTTCATTCTTTCTTTTGTGTTATAAATTTGCTTCTAATGTTGTTGTAAGGATGAGCTTGCCCATCTCCTTCCTTCTAGTACAGACTTATGGATTTATCGTCTGTTCAGTGGGCTGTAATCTATGAGCATCATTATTTATTTTGATGCTCAAATTACTCTGCATCTGGCCAGTGGGAGCCCCTCAAGCCATTTCTCTCTTATACATCCTTATCCTTCTTTAAACGCTTCCTATTTGTTTAGTACAGTAAGATATATCAGGCTTGTCTTATATCTTCTCTGCCCTGACTCTGGAATCACCTCTTCCCCTAAGGCAGCGGTTTTCAGCCTGTGGGTCACGACCTACAGGAACTATAGTAAAGGGCCGTGGCATTAGGAAGGTTGAGAACCACTGCTCTAAGTAGTCCTAGGCCTTTTAGTGGAGGTTGGTATTTAGAAACCAATGTTTGGAGTTTGTTGTGCTCATTAACTATGGGATGCCATTGCTTCTAGGTACTGTCTATAGACAGAGCCAGAAAATAAAAGCATGTATATTCTATACATACCCCCCACACCCATCTCTTTTTATATTTATTTCTGTAAATATGTTTAAAAATCATGAGCTCAGGCCAGGTGTAGTGGCTCAGCCTGTAATCCTAGTACTATGGGAGCCCAAGGCAGGTGGATTGTCTGAGCTCACAGGTTCAGGACCAGCCTGAGCAAGAGTGAGACCCCATCTCTAAAAATAGCCGGGTGTTGTGATGGGTGCCTATAGTCCCAGCTACTTGGGAGGCTGAGACAAGAGAATTGCTTGAGCCAAGAGTGAGTTTGCTGTGAGTTTTTTCAGTGAAAAAAAAAATCTGAGTTCAAACCAATATCTTCAATCTCAATACGACATCCATAGTTCTGTCCAGCTTTTCCCCTTTCCATGTTTGTGAGTAAGTTTTCAGAGTGAGAGAGCTAGCTATGTTATCCTCAGCAGATCTGCGTGTGTGCTCTTTGCAGCTGGTCTTCTTACTATCCTGGTCTTCTCCTGTCTGCCACTCCTCACACTCCTGCCCCAGCACCCCATGTCCTTGAGCTCCAGCTGGTGGAAGCAGGAAAACAGATAGGTAAGGGTAAACTTCGTAACAACTACTTAACGGCTCGGCACCTGTGGCTCAACCGGCTAAGGTGCCAGCCACATACACCTGAGCTGGTAGATTCGAATCCAGCCCAGACCCACCAAACAACAATGACGGCTGCAACCAAAAAATGGCCGGGCGTTGTGGCAGGCGCCTGTAGTCCCAGCTACTTGGGAGGCGAAGGCAAGAGACTCGCTTGAGCCCAGGAATTGGAGGTTGCTGTGAGCTGTGATACCACCGCACTCTATCCAGGGTGACAGCTTGAGGCTCTGTCTCAAAGAAAGAAAGAAAAAAAAAAATCTAAAAAAATTTAAAAAAAAAACCAACTACTTAAGATAGCAGAGGTGGAAAGTGAGAACAATCTCATTTACTCTGCAAAATCTAAAATTCTATTTGTTCCATTATCTACTGTTGTGTAAAAAAGCCACTCCAAAGTTACTCTAAGATAAGGACAGTGTTGTTTTGCATATAGCTGCAATTTGGGCAGAGCTCTGGTCAGCTCTGCTGCCCTAAAAGTTAAGTGGGGTAGCTCACAGTTGGGGGTCGGGACTGGAATTATCTGTAGGCTGGCTCATGCACATGGTGTCTGTCTGGCAACTGATGCCAGCTGTTGACTGGGACCTCTGCTAGAGCTGTGGCTGGGACACTGGTAAGTGGCCTCTTAACCATGTGGCTGTTTGGTCTCAGCCTGGTGGCTGGGTTCCAAGGGCGGTATCACAAGAAAGAGCAAGCCAATGGGAGCCATGTTACCTTTTCTCACCAGACCTGCGAAGTCATGCAGTGTCATTTCTAGTACATTCTACTGGTTAGAAGCAGATTCCTAAGGCCAACTATATTCAAGGGGAAGGTAATTTGTTTCTACCTTTTCATGAGAGAACTGTCAAAGAATTTGTAGACATGTTTTAAAACTAGCAAAGAATTAATACGTTTTTTCTGAATTATGGAAGATGCATTTGTACCATTGGATTTGTTCAAGACTTTTAATTCATTTTGTTTAAAAGTTTTAAAACCTATCTGCATCTACTTCTACATAGATTCCTTCAAATGGTTTGTGTATGTGTTTATTACAGTAGCGCCTACTACTTTGCCCCCTTTTCTTCATTTTTTGCGGCATCCCCTCCCAGGTAGCTCATGTGTGCAAAATCTTCACATCTTTTTCTCCTTTCTTTATAATATGAAATGTAAATACATATATATACAATGTGTTGGATATTGTTTTTTATTTATTTATTTTTTTTGACAGTCTCACTATGTCACCGTCAGTAGAGTACTGTAGCGTTACAGCTCACAGCAACCTCAAATCCTTGGGCTTAAGCGATTTTCTTGCCTCAGCCTCCTGAGGAGGCTGGGCTACAGGTGCCCACCACAGTGCCTGGCTAATTTTTGTTGCAGTTGTCATTGTTTAGCAGGCCTGGGCCGGGTTCGAACCCGCCAGCTCTGGTGTATGTGGCCGGTGCCCTAACCACTGAGCTACGAGTGCTGAGCCGTGGATATTGCTTTTAAAATGGAATCATATTAAAAGTAGGTGCGTGGTAGCTATCTGTTGAATGAATGAAGTCGCTGGGACACTGAGTTTCACCTTCCACTAAGAATTCTCTTATGTGATTGTGATCACTATACCACATTGATGTGAGAGTACTCTGTCTCCCCTTTAATGAGCAAGGACAAAAACAACTCCTGATTCTTCCCTGGCGTGACCGAGATAGTAAGGAAATGTTTTGAGTACTAAGAACAACAGAAAAATCAGCACCAAGAATGCAGCAGTTTTACCACAGTTTCACAGCATATGACTCTTGGATCTGTCATAACTAGCTCAAGCTTGTATTTTGTAGGCCCTATCCTAATCTACCCACTTATACTGAGAAATCTAATTCTACCTTCAAAGGATTAGTACTGACTTTGCCTTGATGTCCTGCACATAGCACCATCTTATCATTGGGTACTAAAGAGCTCCTACCTGCACATCATTTTCTCTTTTTCTTTTTCTGGAGGCAATGTCTCACTCTGTCACACTTGGTTGAGCGCTATGGAGTCATAGCTCACAGCAACCTCAAACTCTTGGGCTCAAGAGATCCTCTTGCGTCAGCCTGCCAAGTAGCTGGGACTACAGGCGCCCATCACAGTGCCTGTCTAGTTTTTCCATTTTAGTAGAGATGGGGTCTGACTCTTGCTCAGGCTGGTCTCGAACCCCGGTGCATAGGCCATCTATCTGCCTTGATCTCTCAGAGTGCTAGGATCACAGGCGAGAGCTGCCTTGCCTGGCCCTGCCTGCACATTTTAACAACCATCAACAAGGCAAAAAGAACACCCATTTTCAAGTTTGAGTATTGTGTTGGTCTGCTTGGACTGCCATAACAAAATACCATAGGCTGGGTGGCATACAGACATTTATTTTCAAACAGTTCTGGAGACTAAGGTCCAAGATCAAAGTGCCAAAAGGGTTAGTTTCTGGGGAGGCCACTCTTCTTGGATTGCAGAGGGTTACCTTCTTACTGTGTCCTCAGAGACAGTATGTGCACTAGTGTCTCTTCCTCTTAGAAAGGTACCAGTCCTGGTTAAGTGAGTAGGGCTCCGGCCCCATATATTGAGGGTGGTAGGTTCAAACCCGGCCCCCGGCCAAACTGCAACAAAAAAATAGCCGTACGCTGTGGTGGGTGCCTATAGGCCCAGCTACTCGGGAGGCTGAGGGAAGAGAATTGCCTAAGCCAGGGGTCCTCAAACTACGGCCCGCGGGCCACATGCGGCCGGCTGAGGACCCAGCCCGCCGTGTGTTTTTGCTTCTGCTGCCTGTCCTATTCAGCAGCGGACTCATCCTGCCGCAGAATCTGTTACCAGAAAAATCATTGGTTGCATTCCCAAACAAAACACGTGTGAATCCACTGGAAAAGTTGCCCAAGGAGTTTCAGTTTAGATTTAAAAAGCTTTATCTCCATGAACAGGACATACAGCTTTTCCATAACCCATTTTCTATAAACATTGAAAATGTGGCGGTCAGTCCCTGAAGTTGCTGCTCCGGAGCCACCTCGAGCTGGCATCTCCAGCAGGCGGGAACCAGGCGCTGAAGGGGGCGGCAGGGAGGCTGAGCGCTCCTGCAGCTCCGGCTCAGCTCTGTGCAAGGGCTGTGGCTTTCTGGCTTCTCCATGGGGCTGGCCTGTGATGCCCAGATGCTCTAAGAGCGTTTCCACTGTTGCTCGGAGGACACACTCAGTGGGATTCAGAATTCCTAGAGAATTGCCTTTGTGAGAAGCTGGAAGTATTTCCTTAAATTCCTTCTCTTAGTTTTTCAAAGTTTTTCTTCATCAAGGAACCATGAACAACATTAGTAACGAAGAGTTTGACTGCCACTTGCTTGATGAAGGTTTTACTGCCAAGGACATTCTGGACCAAAAAAATCGACGAAGTTTCCTCTTCTGATGATAAGGATGCCTTCTATGTAGCAGACCTCCGAGATGTTCTTTTTGTAGCTTTTTTTTTTTTTTTTTTTTTTTTGGCCAGGGCTGAGTTTGAAAATGCCACCACCGGTATATGGGGCCGGTGCCCTACTCCTTGAGCCACAGGCACCACCCCTTGGAGATGTTCTTAATAAACACCGAAGATGGCTAAAAGCTCTTCCTTGTGTCACTCCCTTTTATGCAGTCAAATGTAATGATAGTAGAGCCATTGTGAAGACCCTTGCTGCCATTGGGACAGGATTTGACTGAGCTAGCAAGACTGAAATACAGGCTCGGCGCCTGTGGCCCAATGGGCTAAGGCACCAGCCACATACACCTGAGCTGGCGGGTTCGAATCCAGCCTGGGACTGCCAAACAACAATGACGGCTGCAACCAAAAAAAATGGCTGGGCGTTGTGGCGGTCGCCTGTAGTCTGAGCTACTTGGGAGGCAGAGGCAGGAGACTCGCTTCAGCCCAGGAATTGGAGGTTGCTGTGAGCTGTGATGCCACAGCACTCTATCCAGGGTGACTGCTTGAGGCTCTGTCTCAAAAAAAAAAAAAAAAGACTGAAATACAATTGGTGCAAAGTCTCAGGGTGCCTCCAGAGAGGATTATCTATGCAAATCCTTATAAACAAGTGTCTCAAATTAAGTACGCTGCCAATAATGGGGTCCAGATGATGACTATTGACAGAGAAGTCGAGTTGATGAAAGTTGCCAGAGCACATTCAAAGGCCAAGTTGGTTTTGCGGATTGCCACTGATGATTCCAAAGCAGCCTGTCGACTCGGTGTTAAATTTGGTGCCACACTCAAAACCAGCAGACTTCTTTTGGAATGGGCAAAAGAGCTAAATATTGATGTCATTGGTGTCAGCTTCCACATGGGAAGTGTCTGTACTGATCCTGAGTCTTTCATGCAGGCAATCTCTGATGCCCGCTTTGTCTTTGACATGGGAGCTAAAGTTGGTTTCAGCATGTACCTGCTTGATATTTATTGGTGGTGGCGTTCCTGAATCTGAGGATGTGAAGCTTAAATTTGAAGAGATCACTGGTGTAATCAACCTAGCATTGGACAAGTACTTTCCATCAGACTCTGGAGTGAGAATCATAGCTGAGCCCGGCAAATATTATGTTGCATCAGCCTTGACACTTACAGTTAATATCATTGCCAAAAAAAATTGTATTAAAGGAACAGATAGGCTCTGATGATGAAGATGAGTCCAGTGAACAAACCTTTATGTATTATATCAATGATGGAGTATGTGGATCATTTAATTGCATCCTTTATGATCATGCTCATGTAAGCCTCTTCTGCAAAAGAGACCTAAACCAGATGAGAAGTATTATTCATCCAGCATATGGAGACCAACATGCGATGGCCTTGACCAGGTAGTTGAGTGCTGTGACCTGCCAGAAGTGCATGTGGGCCCCTGGATGCTCTTTGAAAATATGGGTGCTTACACTGTAGCTGTTGCTTCTATTTTCAATGGATTCCAGAGGCCAACTATCTACTGTGATGTCAGGCTGATGTGGCAACTCATGCAGCAAATTCAGAACCCCAACTACCTACCCAAAGTAGAACAGCAGGATGTTGGCACTCTGCCTATGTCTCATGCTTGGGAAAGTGGAATGAAACGTCACCCAGCAACTTGTGCTTCATTAATGTGTAGATATCATTCTGTAGCTGTTAACTGTGAGTTTAGCTTGAATTAAGGGGTTTGGAGGGACCATTTAACTTAATTATTGCTGGTTTTTAAATGTTTTTGTAAGAGTAGGGTTGGCACAGATGCAGCAATATGTAAGATTAGGAGATGAGGTTACACTTGCCTGTGTTCCTATGGAAACTATTTGAATATTTGTTTTATATGGATTTTTATTCAGTTTTCAGACATGCTATGAAAGAGCACCCTTCTGCTGCTCAGGAAGCATTTGTAGCTTGTACAGTGGCAGAATGGGCCAAAAGCTTAGTGTTGTGACCTGTTTTAAGAATAAAACATCTTGAAATTAAAAAGAAAAAAGAAAGAAAATGTGTAGACAATTTACCAAATGGAACTGGCTGAACTGCAGAATTGCGACTCTCTGAAAGACGCAATCAAGTTAAGCAGCCTTCCTAATTTCTATGCATCTCTCCCCTCTAAGACATATCCTAATCTCAGGGACCATGCACTCAAAGTGGCAACCATCTTTGGCAGCACTTATGTCTGTGAACAGGCTTTTTCCAGAATGAAACATCTGAAATCTCCAACCAAATATAGAGTAACTGATGCACACTTGCCTCACTTGTTACAACTAGCAGTGACAAATATGGAACTGGACATTGACCATCTCATTAGCCAAAAGCAGGCCTATAGTTCCCATTGAAATACTGGTAAGTTTGTTGATTTAACTATTTGTTCTTCATTTTAAATATTGTATTTGTTCCCGTTTTGTTTTTTACTTCAAAATAAGATATGTGCGATGTGCATAGGAATTTGTTCATAGTTTCTTTTTTAAACTATAGTCCGGCCCGCCAACGGTCTGAAGGACAGAGAACTGGCCCCCTATTTTAAAAGTTTAAGGACCCCTGGCCTAAGCCCAAGAGCTGGAGGTTGCCATGAGGTGTGATTCCACGGCACTCTACCAAGGGCGACAAAGTGAGACTCTCTCTAAAAAAAAAGAATAAAAAAAGAAAGGCACCAGTCCTATCAGATAAGGGCCCCACCCTATGATCTCATTTCACTTTAATCACCTCCTAAGGCACTATCTCCAAACACGGTGGCATTGGGTATTAGGCCTTCAACCTACCAATTTGATAGGGGTCACAATTCAGCTCAAGTGTTACTTCTTTCACTAGAACAAAGAACCTCTTGCTTCAGGTGAGATACCTCCCACAAGTGGTAAGGCCTTCATTCACTTTTTTTTTTTTTTTTTTTTTGAGAGATAGGGTCTTATTCCGTTGCTTACACTGGAGTACAGTGACATCATCACAGCTCATTGCAACATCAAACTCCTGGGTTCAAGTGATCTTCCTGCCTTAGCCTCCCAAGGGACTCCAGGTGCCTCCCCCTTCCCCGCCCTCCCCCACCACCTCACCCCTGTGCACAACTAATTTAAAAAAAAATTTTTTTTAAGAGATAGGGTCTTGCTACGTTGCCCAGGCTGGTCTCAAACTCCCAGGCTCAAACCATCCTCCTGCTTTGGCTGGTCAGAGTGCTGAGATTATAGGAATGAGCCACTACACATAGTCTCATTCACTTTTTAAACTAGCAATTATTGAAAGCCCAGCTATTTGCCAAGCCTCATGCCAGATGCAGAGGGTATCTTGTGCTGTCCAGCAGTAGAGACAGATCTGACCAGTTCCAGAGCAGGGTGGTGAGCACCGTGGGTGTGTAGGTATGTGTCAGGGAAAGCTTTATTGAGAAAGTCAAGTATGTTTGTACAGATCTGTCAGTAAATATTCTGGTGGTCTACCACACAATAGTGTGTGAGTCATGTCATGGTCGTCATCATCATCATATACAGTATGTGGCAGAACTCCCTGTCACACTCTCACATGAACCCTCTCCACCTTTTTTAGAGACAGAGTCTCACTTTGTCGCCCTCAGTAGAGTGCTGTGACGTCACAGCTCACAGCAACCTCCAGTTCCTGGGCTCAGGTGATTCTCTTGCCTCAACCTCCTGAGAATCTGGGACTACAGGTGCCCCCGCCACAACGCCCGGCTATTTTTTGTTGTTGATGCATTTTGACCGGGGCTGGGTTTGAACCCACCACCCTGGGTATATGGGGCTGGCACCCTACTCAATGAGCCACAGGCACCACCCAAAAATTGGTTGTATTTTCTAATTTCTTTTCCTCAATATGTTTAGTTGAACCTTTAATTCTCTTGTACCGCCTTGCTTTCTGCAAAGGCAGTTCCTGGTGGTGTTGAAGGCTGCTGCAGTTGGAGCCTACCATTTACCATTAATAGACGATAAGGGAGGTTGTCAGCCAGCAGACTACTCCGTTTATGACATTGCCATTACCGTTTTGTGAAGTCCTTACTGTGTAAACAGCACAAGTGATTTGATAAGTTATGGCTCCAGAGAATTCCTTGCAGAGTATGCCAGCATTTTTTTTTCCTTCTCTGGGGGATATGTGTAGCATTAAATTAAGTTTGTCTTGGTTGCCATTCACTTTGAACTGATCTGGTTTTCCTGTGGATGCCCAGCTATGGTTATGAGAAAATAATTGCTTTCTCTCCAAACATGGAAACAGGGAGCAAGCAGCCCATTCCTATCTTAGTCTCACTGATGATTCGTGGTCTTCAAATAATCAAAAGGCAATTACAGGCCTTACATGACCCTTGGATGAGCTCCATCCCTCTTAATCATGTGCCTCCTGATTTTAACAGCACACCTCAACTTATTTATTTATTTATTTTTGCAGTTCGGCCGAGGCCAAGTTTGAACCTGCCACCTTCGGTATATGGGGCTAGCACCCTACTCGCGGAGCCATAGGCACTGCCTTCTTTTTTTTTTTTTTTTTTGAGACAGTCTCACTATGTTGCCCTGGGTAGAGTACTATGGCATTACAGTTCACAGCAATCTCAACTCCTGGGCTTTAGCCATTCTCTTACCTCAGCCTCCCAAGTAGCCGGGACTACAGGTGCCTGCCACAATGCCTGGCTATTTTTTGTTGTAGTTGTCATTGTTTTGGCAGACCCAGGCCGGATTCGAACCTGCCAACTCTAGTGTATGTGGCTGGCACCTTAGCTGCTTGAACTACAGGAGCCGAGCCCACATCTCAACTTCTTAACATGCTCCATAAAAACTCCAGTCTCGTATTCTCTGTGATCCCTCTCTTTTCTGTAGGTTCTTTTCCCAAACATTTGTCGGTGATGTTTTTTGTCCTTGGGTTGTAAACATCCCAGGTAGGTAACCTGATGTTATGTGGGTTGAACATATATCAATATCTTTTACAATTGTGAGGCTTTATAAAAAAATTTAAAATCTCTTTATTCTGTCCAGTTGTCCTTTTCTGTTCCAGGGTTGCTTTTTCATTCACCTATCTGTTCTTCTAACATCCTATTCCATATTTATCAACATTTATTTATACTTAAGTGTTAATTTGTTGCCTAACTCTCCTATTCCTCTTCACTGTATCCCTGGTGCTAACAGATTTTTTTGTCTCCTCATTTGATTTTTCCTCACATCCTCACATGGAATATTTTACAATACTCTGAAATGTATTACAAATAGTGAAGTTTATTCTTATAAGATGATTCCCTTCGACGGGGTGCGTTGGCTCACTCCTGTAATCCTAGCACTCTGGGAGGCCAAGACTGATATATCAGGTATACCTGCCCAAATAAACTTGCCTTGCCCAGATAGGGTCAAGTTCATGGCCCTCCCAGAGAGGGTCAGACTCATGGCCCTCCCAGGAGATAGGAATGCCACCAATCCTGATTGCCCTGACTCTTTAAATCCCAGTCTGCCATAGCCCATGTGTAGATTTCTCCCTGGTCAGGAATCTCACCCCACCTGTACTCTAGGTGGAATAAAGGCCACTTTAACTGCATGAATTGGATCTCCATTTTTCTTTCGTCTCGAGTCTTGGAATGATTTTATCCTTGGGTCCAGAAACTTTCAAAGACAGGTAGATTGCTTGAGCTCATGAGTTCGAGACCAGCCTGAGATCCAATTCATTATTTGGCTGACACGTTAGAAAACAGTATAGTTTCTTTCACATGGGGCAGTGAGAGGACTAAGGTACCAGATACAGAACAGACTCCTTTCCAGAGTTACTCAGGGAGGAGGAATTGTCAAAAAACACTTTCCCACACATGCACACTTGTCCTCAGCATCTGTGTGCTCTTAATTGCTATTAAGCGCTACCTTTTCTCATTTGACATGAATACTATAATTACGGCTTTTTAAACTAGTCTCCAGCTTCTGAGTTGAAGGTATTCTCCTGCCTTGGTCTCCCACAGCGCTGGGATTACAGGTCTTTTTCTGGATCTGCTCTCTTTCCTCTGCTTACCTTTTCCTCCAGACTCTTTACTCTAGATTTAAAAATCATTAAACAATTTGAAAGTATAGAAGTGTGGAAAGGGATGGTAACTTCAGTTGCCCAGAGGTGTTAGAGTTAACTGGATTAGTTCCAGCATTAAGATCCTCACTTAGCCCATGATGTAATATTTAATGAGTGATAAAACAGAAAGTATGTATTGCATGTTAGATACACACACAGACACAATTAGAAGATCTTAAGGGGCCGAGCGTGGTGGCTCACTCCCCTAATCCTAGCACTTTGGGAGGCCTGTTCTAGAGGATTGCTTGAAGCCAGAAGTTTGAGGTTGCAATGAGCTATGATGACTTCAGTTGTGCTCTAGCCTGGTCAACAGAGCAAGACCTTGCCTCAAAAAAAAAGGAAGTTCACCAAAATTTTAATGGCAGTTAGTTTTAGGAAGTAGATTAATGATGATTATTGTTTTCTTCATTCATAAAAAAAGAAATCCTCACCTAAAGCAAATAGAGATTATAATCTGCAGCCTTTTGCCTCTGTTGTTAAGGTTTCTGGCACAGTTTGTGCAGGGCTGAGGATTTTTGTTAGTCCCACTAATTTAACTGATAAGGTGTTCTTTAGGTGATCCCTGGATAATCCACTGGTCACTTAGTTAATAACTAACTGTTCAATATGTTTAGGGTATTTGTTTATCCAACATGGGTCAGAACAATTCCCATGACCCCCAGCTGCCTTTGGGATTCCGTTTAAAGCACCTCTCCCCAGCTGTCTGTTCTATCTCTAGCTGTCCTACCCAGACCTGCCAATACCTCTTCCCAGGCTCAGCAGAGCCCAGAGCAAGGAGTGTGGGCTTTGGAGATGCCCAGATTGGGCAGACACTGTTCACCTTGATCAAGGTGTGCGACTTCTCTGTTTCTTTATCTGTAAAATGGGGATAGTAATCATATTTCACTGTGCCATGCTGTAGAGCAAATGAGATGATGTATGGAGATTCAGAAAGGCAATGAGCACCATGAAGCAAGTGCCTGTGTTACGCTTCTGTGAACTGGTCTGAATAGACATTTCCCCAAAGAGCACATACAAATGGCCCGTAAGTACAGATGCTCAGCAGGATTAGCCATTAGGAAAATGCAAATCGAGACCCCAGTGAGATACCACTACACACCCGCTAGGCTGGCTGCAGTTGAAATATCAGACAGAAACAAGTGTCTGATGGCAGTGGAAGATGAAGCAGCTCTTTTGGAAGATATCTGGCATTCCTCAAAAGATTTAATAGAGTTTAGCCGCAAGGCCCAGTAGTTCCACTCCTAGGTATAGTACGAATACTAAAATGAAAACTTGCATGTGAATGTTCGTAACAACGTTATTCATGATAGCTGAAAAGTGGAAAAAAAACAAATGTCCACCATCCATCAGATAGTGAAGTGTATGGTCTGTCCACACAGTGATTGCGGGACTGACAGTGCTGCATAGTGGTGACATCTCACTGAGTGGAAGAAGCCAGGCGCATAGTGTGTGATTCCCTTTGTGTGAAACATCCAGAACAAACAAATCCACGGACAGAAAGCAGATTATGGGTTGCCAGGGGGATCCAGAGGGATCTTACCTTTCTTATTCATTGTGGTGTCATCAGTGCCTGAGCAGTGGGCATCCTGTGGGTCCTTCATATGTATTTCTTGGATAAATAATTGCTTTTCCCTCTGTGCATGGGCCAGTATAAGAGTTAGAGCTGTGGTGTACTGAGGGCATATGAGCATTGCTGAATGAAGAAATTGAAATTTTCAAGGAAGGCCTCTGGTGCCTAGCATGTTCATAGTAACATAGCAGATTTGTTCAAAATAACCAAAACTGGAAACAACCCATTGTCCATCAGCACACGAATGACTATACAATGTGGTCCATACTATGGACTGTTCTGATACCCAGGGCAGCAGGGATGGACCTTGAAAAAACATCATGCCGAGTGAAGGGATGCCTCACACAAAAGAGTACATATTTATGATTTCGTTCCTGTGAAATCCTAGAAAAGGCAAATTAAATCCATAGTAATAGAAAAGTGGTTAACTGGAGCCCAGGATGGGAGAGGATTCATTGGGATGGAACACAAGAAAACTTTTAGAGTTATGGAAGTGTTTTGTATCTTGAATATGGTAGTAATTTCACAGGGGTAAATCTATCAGAGCTTACCAAGATGTACAGTTAAAATTGGTCCATTTTATTGTATATAACTCATATTTCAAAGTGGAAAAAAAATCTCACAGTGCCTGACATTTAAATGCTCTTTGGATTTCTTTTGGATTGTTTACCCATTTCTTCAGCATGTGACTTTTCTTTTAATTTCAAAATCTCTTAGCTACTTGCTGACTCACCCTAACCATACTTGCATTCCTTTTTCTGAATCAGTACCAACCCGCATCCTTTGGGTCTCTTGACCTCTGTCTCTGGTTGACAAAACATCTTTCTAATTGCAGTTTAATTGGTTGTCTTCATATAATGCTGTTGAACTTGCTGTCAAAGGTGGGTGGGTTTCAAAATCAGAGTTAAGTACTTCCAATGGAAGTATGGCAATTTTACAGTAGAGGAAGAACAAAAAATGTTTGCAGCACATTTAACTGAAGAGGAAGACATAGAATTGTACATTGTTTTTGTTTTGAGACAGAGTCTTAAACTCTGTTGCCCCAGGCTAGAGTGACTTGCCCTTACAGCTCACAGCACCCTCAAACTCTTGGACTCAAGCGATCCTCTTGCCTCAGCCTCCCAAGTAGCTGGGACTACAGGCACCTGCCACACACCTGACTAATTTTTCTATTTTTAGTAGAGACGGGGTCTCACTCTTGCTCAGGCTGGTCTCAAACTCTTGAGCTCAAGCAATCTACCTGCCTTAGCCTCCTAGAGTGCTGGGATTACAGGTATCAGCCACCACTCCCAGCTAAAAGTGTACATTTTATTTTTATTCTAATTATTATTATTATATTTTTGAGACAGAGTCTCACTTTATTGCCCTTGGTAGAGTGCTGTAGCGTCACAGCTCACATCAATCTCCAACTCCTAGGCTTAGGCGATTCTCTTGCCTCAGCCTCCCGAGTAGCTGGGACTACAGGCGCCCGCCACAACGCCCAGCTATTTTTTTGTTGCAGTTTGGCCGGGGCTGGGTTTGAATCTGTCACCCTTGGTATATGGGACTGGTGCCCTATTCACTCAAACAGAGGCGCTGCCCCATTTTTTTTTTTTTTTGAGACAGAGTCTTACTATGTCACCCCCAGTAGAGTGCCATAGCATCATAGCTCACGGCAACCTCAAACTCTTGGGCTTAAGTGATTCTCTTACTTTAGCCTACCAAGTAGCTGGGACTACAGGTACCAGCCACAACACCTGGCTATTTTTTTGTTACAGTTGTCATTGTTTAGCTGTCCCCAGCCAGGTTCGAATCCACCCAGCCTTGGTATATGTGGGGGACGCCATAACTAACTGTGCTATGGATGCTGAGCCAGAAGTGTACATTTTAAACTCACAGGCCTAGGTGGTGCCTATGGCTCAGTGGATAGGGCACCGGCCCCATATACCAAGGGTGGCAAGTTCGAACCCAGCACCAGCCAAAGTGCAACTGTTGTGAGCTTTATCCCAGGCGATAAAGTGAGACTCTTATCTCTAAAAAAAAAATAAACTGTCAATCCTCTTAGATAATGGTGACTTGTGTACTTGGATCATACTTAGACCACTCTAGAAACCTTATCTTTTGTTGTAATTATTTTTCCTGTTCCAATTAATATTGTAGCTCAACTCAGAACTATATTGAGATGTGGTAGATTTATCTCATGATCAAATTCCTACTCTGTCATTAACATTCTTTATTTAGTATCAGGCCTAGTTTTCATCTTTTGTTTTTTCTCACTTTAGTTCACAGAATCACCAGTCCGTTTTTCTTTTATTAGTAAAATACACCAGCCATACGTATCCAACGCACCTGTTCCCCTGAAGCTTCTCTCCCTCTCCCCAGATAAAAACACTGTTAAAGAGTTTAGTGGATATTCTTCCAGATCTTTTCCTAAGCATTTCCTTCTGTGCAGACACACAGATACGTTTGTGTAAGTCTTAGCCTAGCTCACAGCATCCTCAAACTCTTGGGCTCAAGTGGTCTTCCTGCCTCAGCTGCCCAAGTAGCTGGGACTACAGGCACCCGCCACAACACTTGGCTAATTTCTTTTTCTTTCTTTTGGAGATACAGTCTCAACCTGTCACCCTGGGTAGAGTGCTGTGGCACCACAGCTCACAGCTCTTGGGCTTACACAATTCTCTTGCCTCAGCCTCCCAAGTAGCTGGGACTACAGGTGCCCACTACAACGCCCGGCCAGTTTTTGGTTGTCATTGTTGTTTGGCAGGCCCAGGCTGGATTTGAACCTGCCAGCTCTGGTGTATGTGGCTGGTGCTCTAGCTGCTGTGCTACAGGCGCAGAGCCAAATTTTTCTATTTTTAGTAAGGATGGGTCTTGCTCTTGCTCAGGCTGGTCTGATCTCAAGCAGTCCTCCCACCTCGGCCTCTCAGAGTTCTGAGACTATAGGTGAGAGCCACCATGCCCGGCCCATACTACCTTTTCAAAAAGCTTGTTGGGGTGGGAAAAACCTCACTGATAACTATAATGTTGAAATAACACTGTTTGAAAACCTTTGTTTTGGAAGAGAGAGTAGAATGTAAGTTCTCTGTGATTGTGGGCTTTCTTTTTTAGGTGCGATTATAAACCAGCAGCACTGTAAGTAGTAACCATAATTCTTACGGTTTTTACCTCCTTAGTTCAAAAGAAGCGCACCTCTATGAGGGTTGGGACTGTGAACTCTGTAACAAGTGAAATCTGCAGTTGGTTATTGATACTTTCCCATGGAGCTGGAGCCAAGCATCGGGGAAAATGCTTTTTCTCTCTCTCCCTTTTCAGCTTGCAATCCTGTTAATATATTCATTGGTGTGGAACTTTCTACCAGCCACTGTTGGCTGCTTTATTAGCACTCAAAATATTAACAATAAAAAACCTCTTTCTTCACATCTCCTTGCCCCATATATATGCAGATGCACAAATATGGAAAAGTCTGTTATCTAACCAGATTTAGAAAGTTATATTTCAGGAAGATGGGTTTGACTATCTCAAAAAGTGCATTTCTTCAGCTCTGCTTTTTGGCAGGTAGTGGGAATGGAGAGCTGACATTTGCCACAGCCACCTGTTAGGGTTTGGCTGTGTGCTTAGTTGTGAAACAGTCTGAGACTCTTGTTTTCATTCATATTAACTGACCTTAGTATTAACCTCACCTTTCCTCCTCCCCTTTCTCTTTTTGGTTGCTGGTTTCCCTTCTCAATTTGTTAGTACACTTAAAATATAAGGGCATGCAGATGGCAGGCATTACGTTCTCTGGTGGTTTTAGGTGTCTTGGCTTTAAGCTTCCTTCCTCTTAGACAAACAATATGGGCAACCTGTCAAGTTTCAGAGCTTAAATTCTTGTTAATCTTTTAATTTATTGTGATTAAGATTTAAGAAAACCATTTCCTCTGTTAGGAATTACCCTGACAAGAAGCTAGAAATCCTAGAAACTTGTTGCAAAGAAATGTGTAGCTATTTGTTGTGAATGAGTCTACTTAGGTCCAGTGGAAGGCTGGCTGGCTGGCTGTCAGTATTAGAGAGAGAGAAAGAGAGATTGTGCTTTCAGGCAAAAACTTCAGGCAAAGTTAACCAGGGGCCTGGGTGGTTGAGTTTGTTTGCTGACTAACCATCAGGCATTGAACTATTTCTTTGTCCTTGGTTATTAGATATTAAATTTAATGTGGATGAATGAGCTTAATTACAGAAGGGTTCCTGTGTGCACCAAGAAGGTGTTAGTGACTGTGAAGAATTGCACATTGTCTTTCTTAAGACAATGGCAGAACTGCCTTTGATTAATCTTAGAGAATAGCTCTCCGGAGACAGAAGGTGCATTTAATAATCCAACAAATACTTAATTGAGCATCTGTGATATAGCAAGCATTCTTAAAGTTTTAGAAATTATGAACAAAACAGATTAACATCTCTGCCCTCATGAAACTTAGATTCTGGATAGAGGCATTCTGAAGAGACATATGGTGCATGAGATAACATGCAGAAAGGACAGTGCGTGGTGGGTTAGATAGTGACAAATGCTAGGCAGGAAAATAAGCAGGGGAAGAACAGGAAGTGTTGGGGGTAATAATGTGGCTTAGTCATTACTGCAACTGGTTTCCTTTTTAAAACTAGGCATGTAACTTTATGCAGAATGCATTCAAAAACATTCTGTGAAGGGAGCTTCTGGC
Source organism: Arctocebus calabarensis (assembly GCA_963573935.1). Taxonomy (NCBI): domain Eukaryota; kingdom Metazoa; phylum Chordata; class Mammalia; order Primates; family Lorisidae; genus Arctocebus; species Arctocebus calabarensis. The sequence goes on from CAUYON010017850.1 coordinate 18,410, forward strand.
TTCTGCACATGGCACAGGAAAGGTTAACAGCCCTGCACTAGAGGGTCATCTCTGAGCCCTCCACATGGGATCGACAGATACTGATTTCTTCTTTCATGCCTGATTGCTTCTTCTATTTCTTCTTTGTATGTGGTAGACTTTCCATTTAGATTTCCTTATTATGTCTGGTAGTTGTGGCTTTAAATGATTTGAAGCTAACATTTCCTTTTTTTTTTTTTTTAAGAGAAAATCCTTCCTCCCCCCTCCCCCCCCAGTGTCTCATTCTGTGTCACCCTCGGTAGAGTGCCGTGGCATCACAGCTCACAGAAACCTCCCACTCTTGGGCTTAAGTGATTCTCTTGCCTCAGCCTCCCAAGTAGCTAGGACTACAGGCACCTGCCCCAACGCCAGGCTATTTTTTGGTTGTAGCTGTCATTGTTATCTGTCAGGCCTGGGCCAGGCTTAAACCTGCCAGCTCCGGTGCATGTGGCTGGCGCCCAAGCCAAGAGAAAATTCTTAAGTCTTACCATCATTCACTTTTGAGGTCCATGTTGTAGGAAGGTTTTTTCATTTGTGTTCTGCAGGACCTCAGGGTACCCTGAAACCTTTCTGGAGACTCTATAGTCATTTTAAGTTTATGTCTGGATGACTCATATCCATGTTAATCTAAACAGGGTCGTCACATGCCTAGCCTGAGGGAGGCACAAGGACAGAGAATAAACTGAGGACTGGTGGTGTGTATAGAGGTTGTAAACAGGGTCTGATTGCTTACCAATGTAAGTAGCAAGTGAACTGCTGGTTTTGCTTCTTAAGTCTGTTATTGAACCACTGTTAAGACCTTGAGCTGACACCTAGTATTTGTATAAAAGTAAGAATTTCTTGGGCGGCGCCTGTGGTTCAGTCAGTAAGGCGTTGGCCCCATATCAAGGGTGGTGGGTTCAAACCCAGCCCCGGCCAAACTGCAACAAAAAGAATAGCCGGGCGTTGTGGTGGGCCCCTGTAGTCCCAGCTACTCGGGGCGGGGGGGGGGGGGGCTGAGGCAAGAGAATAGCCTAAGACCAGGAGCTGGAGGTTGCTGTGAGCTGTGTGATGCCACGGCACTCTACCAAGAGCAATAAAGTGAGACTCTGTCTCTACAAATAAATAAATAAGATTTTCTGAGCTTATTTCTCTCTTCTTTACCTTCCCTCCTTTCTCAAGTTTTGTTTGGTTGGTTTTTTTTGTTTGGTTTTGAGACAGTTTCACTCTGTCGCCTGGCTCAGAGTACCTTGGCCTCATAGCTTCCAGCAACCTTAAACTCTTGGGCTCAACAGTGCCTCTTGCCTCAGCCTCCCTATCCCATTGTTTTTTGGGGTTTTGTTTGTTTTTGAGTATCCATGTCAGGTAGAGATGAAAAAACAAAAGCATTGCTCGCCCTTGTGTTGGGGAGAGATAAATGATTGAGTAATCCAGCGTAGTATTTTTTTTAATTTTTAATTACTATGGGTATGTAATAATAGTAGACTATCCATAATTTCCCACCCCAATACAATGACCATTTCCTTAAGCTGACCTTATTTTCATAGAGCAGACACGTACCACATGTACATATCAGTATAGCAGACCTAGCTCCTTATGGTGACCACCTCTGTATGTTGACCAGTCTGTTACAGCCCCTGGGGGCCAACTTACAGAGGTTCTATTATAGTTGTATATGTTACTAATCGCAATATATTATAGTAAATGCTAAGATAGAGATAGAACCAAGTGTCAGTATGAATACAAAAATGGGATACCTAAGCCGAGTGAGATGGTCAAAAAAGGCTTTCTGAACCTATGGCACTGGAATGGGTCAAGAAAAGGGCCACATGCTCACTACTTTCCCTTTGCTTTCTTCTGACCCATAGTACTTCTTTGACTTAATGTAGGGTTGCCAAGGCCAGACATGGTAGTTCACACCTATTATCTTAACACTCTGGGCAGCTGAGGCACGTAGATTGCCTGAACTCAGGAGTTAGAGACCAACCTGAGCAAGAGCAAGACCTTGTCTGTACTAAAAAAAGAAAACCTAGTCAGATGTGGTGGTGGGCCCTATAGTCCCAGCTACTCAGGAGGCTAAGACAGGAGGATCACTTGAGCCCAGGTGTTTGACGTTGCTGTGAGTTACGATTGTATGGCACTCTACTCAGGGCAACAGAGTGAGACTCTTGACTCCAAAAATAAAAAAAGAGAGAGAAAGAAAAAAAAAAGTAGAATTGCCAAACTGTCTAGCCACTACCTGTTTTTGTGTAGCTTGTAAAACAGACCTTGCTGAGTACTATAGTTGAAAAAGACCAAAAGAATAATAATGTAGAAATTATATGAAATTCAGATTTCTGTGTCTGTAAACTGTATTGGAACATAGCCACACTCAGTGCAATGCATGCTACTTCCTCTGTACAGCAGTAGAGTTGAGTAGTTGTGTCAGAGACCTCATGGCCTGCACAGCTAAAATATTAGGCATTTTACAGAAGAAGTTTGCTGACTCCTGCTGTCATGCTTTACCCTACTGAAATGCAGGACAGGAGGCTACAAAACGAGGACAATCAAAAGGAGTGCCTGAAAGCCTATTATCTTGTGTTAGCTGTGGCACCAATGAAAGGAAGTGTATCAGACTTCTCTCTTCCCACCTGCCACCAGTGCGTAATGCCTGAACACCTCAGTGCACAGAGGCAGGCACTTACCTTGTTTTGTTTTATCTGTTTTGAATTTAGTTATGGAGGACAGTTAATATTTCTCAAAAAGAGGGTCTCTAATATGAGTCAAAGTGATCACAGGATGCTGTTGCCTGGAGAGTAGCAAGTGTGGGGTCTGTGTCCTGATGAGCTATCACCTCTATGAGGGACATCCAGACCATCCTTCACCTGCCTGCAGGTCTCCCTGAATTGTGAGATTGACTGGTAGGTACTCTAGATCATCTCTAGGCACCTCTCAGCGCAGTAGACATTGCTACACAGCTGCAGACGTGGCCTAGATGTGAATCCTGGCTCTGTCACTTTCTACCCAGATGACCTTGAGCAGCTTAGCTAAATGCTTTGTGCCTTTGTTAGCACATGTGAAAATTTGGCTGTGAAAATGAAATGAGGCCTGGAAGGGTGGCTCGTGCCATAATCCCAGCACTTTGGGAGGCTAAGATGGGCGGATCCCTTGAGCCCAGAAGTTCAAGACCAGCCTGGGCAACAATGAGACTCTGTCTCTACTAAAAATTTTTTTTAAATTAGCCAGGTGTAGGGGCAGTGCCTGTGGTTCAAAGGAGTAGGGCCCCGGCCCCATATACTGGAGGTGGCAGGTTCAAACCCGGCCCTGACCAAAAACTGCAAATAAAATAGCCAAGTGTGATGCCACATGCCTGTAGTCCCAGCTACTCAGGAGGCTGAGATAGGAGCATTACTTGAGCAAGAATGAAATGAGATCATGTTCTTAAAACTGCTGGCACTTTCCAGGAATGGTGCTGGGCGCCTATAGTCCCAGCAGCACCAGAGGCTGAGGCATGAGGCAGGTGGATCACCTGAGCCCAGGAGTTTTAGGCTGCAGTGAGCTATGATCTAACCACTGCCTGGGTGACAGAGCAGCCACTTGAAGTGGAGGCATTATTTGAGTCTGGTAAGACCCCATCTCAAATAAATAAGAAAACATAATCTAATCTATGTCTGGCTTACTATGATCAGTCAAGACACTGCATTTTTTTGTCTTGGAATAATATTCCTTTTATATTCATGTATAAAATTCTACCGAATAGTAATTATATACTTCATTTTAAGTAAACTCAGTTTATGAAATATAAATCATATTTATGATTTGCTTAATGAGAAGATATAAGATTCCTTTGAATGTCCAGCTTTTCTAATGGAATCAGCATAATTATTTGAATTATATGCAGCTGTCTAGGATCATATCATGTAAACCAGACATAAATTAGGTTATGATTAAGAGTACAGACTTTGGAACCAAAGCCTGGCTATGCCATTTACTTACTAGCTGTCTACAATCTTGGCCTTCTAGTTCCTCGTGAGATTGACAATACTTAGAGTTGTTGTGAAGATGAAATGAAATTATTCATGGGAAGTGCTTAGTGACATACAATAAATTCTTCAGTCATGTCCATTGTTGGTAGGCTGTTTTAGAAGCCTGTGTAACGTGTTGATTTCTATGGGTACAGAACCGAATCATCCTCTCAAGCTTCATTTTTTGGTGATCCAGTATCAAACTCTAGTTGCCCTTACAGTTTCATGGCCTTATTTCTCTCTGTATACATACTCATGCTCCGTCTGCCTGGGGCACTTTACCTCTTTTTTCTCCTAACTTATCCTTTGGAGACCATTTGGAGAGACACAGTCTCACAGTCCTTCCTTGATGCAGCCCTGTGCAGACCCTGCTTGACTTCCAGCCTTGTACGGATACACCTTCTCACGTTCTTGTGCTTTAGCGGGCTTTTCAGGTACTGCCTTTTTTACAAATGGAAGGTTTGTGGCAACCCTGCATGGAGCAAGTCTGCCAGCACCATTTCGCCAAGGGCCTGTGCTCACTCACTGAATGTTGCTGACTCACATTTCGGTAATTCTTTCAATATTTCAGATGTTTTCAGTATTATTCTGTCTGTCTGTTGTTCTGTGATCAGTGACCAATCAGTAGCAGGACTCACCACCAGCAAAAAGATTTGGACTTGTGTGTGGCTCAAATGAACGTTAGACCTTTAGCAGTAAAGTACTTTAAAGTTAAAGTATGCATATTGTTCTAGACATAGCTACTCTACACCTAGTGGATCGCATATAGTGTAAACATAACTCCTATGTGCAGTGGGAACCGAAACATTCGTGCAACTCCCATTATTGTGCTATTTACTGTGCTGTGGCAGTCCAGAACGAGACTGCAGCGCCTGAGGACTGACTGTTGTAAGGTATCGCGGACCCACTGTCTGTCATACTGGGACTCCTCAGAGCAGATAGTGGCAGATAAGACTGGGCATGTGCCTTCTTCTGGGAAGACAAACGTGAAATTATCACAAGTGTGCAAAGTGCTGCATAGAACAGGAGTGCAGTGGAGTGTGGCAAGAGCTCTGCGCCTTGTCTGCACACATCAGAGAAGCCTTTCTCTAAGGATGCAATCAACGTTCATTTAAGGTGAAAGCTGAGGGATGTGTAGGAGTTAGCCAAGTGAAGAGGGGTGAGCGCACACGGCAGCTTTGTGCAAGTGGGTCAGCTTCTCTGTGCTTCAGGTTCTTCCATGGTCACATGGGAATGATACAACCATAGGATTCTGTGATTCCCCGTGGTCTGCAGCATAAAGACTGCATCATCTCCTAATTAATATTTCTGAATTGAAGCATAATTGGTTCATTTCAGGAGAGCTTCTGGGTCCAGGTTTATTTATTGAATTGGTAAGTGTATGTTTTCTTATAACCTTGTTTTTTATCTGCCCTAAAGCATTTTGTGTATTTTTTTTTTTTTTTTGAGACAGAGCCTCAAGCTGTCACTCTGGATAGAGTGCTGTGACATCACAGCTCACAGCAACCTCCAATTCCTGGGCTCAAGCGAGTCTCTTGCCTCCGCCTCCCAAGTAGCTGGGACCACAGGCGCCCGCCACAACGCCAAACCATTTTTTGGTTGCAGCCGTCATTGTTGTTTGGCGGGCCTGGGCTGGATTCAAACCCGCCAGCTCAGGTGTACGTGGCTGGCGCCTTAGCCCACTGAGCCACAGGCGCCGAGCCAACATTTTGTGTATTTTAATGACAAGAGTAGTGTATTTCATTTTGCCTTTTAGTTTAATTACTAAGATCAGACTTTGTTTTTCTTTTCTTTTTTCTTTTTTTTTTTTTTTTAAAAGACAGAGTCTCACTTTGTTGCCCTCAGCAGAGTGCTGTGGCATCACAGCTCACAGCAACCTCCAGCTCTTGGGCTTAGGCGATTCTCTTGCCTCAGCCTCCCTAGTAGCTGGGACTACAGGCACCCGCCACACGCCTGGCTTTTGTTGTTGTTGTTGTTGCAGTTTGCGTAGGGCCAGGTTTGAACCCGCCACCCTCGGTATATGGGACTAGCGCCCTACTCTCTGAGCCACAGGAGTCGCCTGAGACTTTTTCATTGCTGCTTGATTTTCATGGTGTGTCAAACTTTTTTTTTTTTTTGAGACAGAGCCTCAAGCTGTCACCCTGGATAGAGTGCTGTGGCATCATAGCTCACAGCAACCTCCAATTCCTGGGCCCAAGCAAGTCTCCTGCCTCCGCTTCCCAATTAGCTGGGACTACAGGCGTCCACCACAATGCCTGGCCATTTTTTGGTTGCAGCCATCATTGTTGTTTGGCAGGCCCGGGCTGGATTCGAACCCACCAGCTCAGGTGTACGTGGCTGGCGCCTTAGCTCGCTGAGCCACAGGCGCCGAGCCATGTGTGTCAAACTTTGTAGGTCAGTAAGTATTATTGGTGAGAAGGCTTACTTCTTCAGGAAACAGAAAAGCCAACCCAATGACTAAAACACACCGACATTTACTATCTCAGATAACAAGAAGTCAGGGTTGGGTGACCCTAACACTAGTTAGTTGAACAGCTGGGCAGCAACATCAAGGATCCAAGTTCATTTCCCCTTCCTGTTTGGCCATCTTCTCACAGGGTTTTCCTGACTGGTTCCGTGCTTTTGAGTGGTCTGTGCAATTCTAGGTACCACAGGTAGACACCAGAATATCTAGATGAGGGAGAAACAGTTTCTTTCCACGTCTTTCTCTTTATTAACAAACATTTGTCTGTTGTAAATAATGCTGTTTATAAATATCGGTGTAAAATAAATTCTTTTTTTTTTTTTTTTTTTGAGACAGAGTTGAGTCTCACTTTGTCACTCTCTCACAGCAACCCCAAACTCTTGGGCTCAAGTGATTATCTTGCCTCATCCCAAGTAATTGGGACTACAGGCACTCACTACAACACCCTGCTATTTTTGTTGTTGTTGTTTATTTAGTAGGCCCGGGCTGTGTTCGAACCCACCAGCCCTGGTATACATGGCGGTACCCTAATCATTGAGATAAGGACACTAAGCCAGAATAAATTCTTTTTAAAAATATAGCATCATTTCATTAAAACACAGACCAAAGTCTTATTTAGTTAAATTTATATTTTTATCATCATTGCTGTAATAAAATTCTAGCATTTGAAATATTTTGAACTTCTAGCTTAATATTTGATGGAATTTGACCCTGTGGTAAAGGAGATATAAACCAAATAACTTAAAGGGATCTTAGAAATAATTTCATAGCATCCTCTATTTGAAGATATTCTGGATTCAGAAAGATTTTCCAGGGTTGGAGAGCAAGTCACATTAAATTCAAAGTGAATGGAAGTGTACATTGGTTATAAATTCAGAGATACCATTTGTGTCTTTTGCCTCTGGTCTTACTCTACCCAATATCTAACTATGCCTGGGTGAGCAAAATGAAGTGGAAAACTGGGATAGTTTAGGTATCCAAGTAATTAAAGAAAATTACTCCTGCTGGAAATATCCAGCTAACATCAATACTTATTTGTCAGGTAGTACAGTTGTCTACTTTATGTGTTGGTGTTTACATTCACGGTGGGATTTTGTTTCTCATACTCCGTTTTCTGGTTTCTGTCAACAGTGGTTTCATGTTTGGTTAATCTTTTTTTTTTTTTTTTAGCTGTCACCCTGGATAGAGTGCTATGGCATCACAGCTCACAGCAACCTCCAATTCCTGGGCTTGAGCGAGTCTCCTGCCTCCACCTCCCAAGAAGCTGGGAGCACAGGCGCTCGCCACAATGCCCAGCCATTTTTTGGTTGTAGCCGTCATTGTTGTTTGGCAGGCCCAGGCTGGATTCAAACCCGCCAGCTCAGGTGTACGTGGCTGGCACCTTAGCCTGTTGAGCCACAGGTGCCGAGCCACATTTGGTTAATCTTTGGTGGCAGAAGCAGTGGCCAGCTGAGGAACACACCACACCTGGAGGAGAGCTCTTTGACTCTAGTAGTCTGGGTGTCACCTTGTTCTGACACTCATTTGTGTTGGTCCTTACCTTTGCTGTGAGCTATGATACCACCTGTCCCTTTATAGGGGCACCAAGGTCACACTAGCAGACAGGTAACACTCAGTGAGTAAATCCCAGTGGAACCAGAAAACTGGGTCTTGCTTTCCTTAATTGGAACCTGACTTAGAACCAGATATTGAACTGAAAAGAAAGAGTTAGCCATTAGAAAAGGAATTTAAATTACTGGTCTGTCCATATTTAGAATTTCTTGCAATTATTTCCACTGTATATGACACTGAAATCCTTTGTGGTTGTCGGCTAAAAAAATGAATCTTTGACCCAGCAACTTTAAATGCTTTTGACACCAATGGGAATTTTGAGAATTTTTAATTTAATATGTGCTTGTCCTGAGTGGGAGCAGGGATGAGGGAAAAACTATGTCCTTTTGACTTGAAAATTGTGTTGTTTATAAGCAGAGGCCTGTGCTCCAGAACTTATGTTTATGTATCACTGAGAGATTTTTGACCTCATAAGTATCATATTCTGACTTATTTCTGGAGGCAGTAAGGACTCAGCCAGGCATAGGAATGAGTGGGAGGTGACTGGGCCTCTGGCCAGTCGTATGTAATGCTGTGCTTCAGGTGAGCCCTGCTCTGCTGCTGGCTCTGACCGCCTCTGCATCCCTCCGTGTGGTTTGCCTCTTCTCTTTCCAGGTTGGTGATAAGGTTAGGATGTGAACTTGTTTTATTTCCTTCCCCATCCTAAATGTCATGAGTTTCTCCTTGACTGATTCTTGTTCTCTTAGTAATTATTTGGCTTTTGTCAAGCAGGGACTTGTCCTGCCAAAGAGAACAGGAAGGTCACTCTGTCAGATTCTCTGGTTCCCTGTCTGAGCAAGTCTGTAGCCCTTTCTGTCAAAGACTCACAGCACTTACATTCATGGATCTCCCAGAAGGGAAGGAGGTGGTGTAAAATAGAAACACCTAACTCAGCAGGTTTTCTGAACCACCTGTGATTCTTGAGTTCCCTGTGCAATCTTCCTCTGATTCAGCGCTTGTGTTTTTTCCATATGGCTTGTTTTCCACTTGGTGAAAGGGGGATGTTCCCGATTCTGGAGGAAGGTGATGAAGAACTAATGGGCCCACTGCAATGAGAACAGAGAAGGGCGTCTCCCTGGCAAGGCATGGCATCATCCTGTTTCCCTGAGTGTTGTCTGTGCGCAGGGCGTTGATGGGAGAGGTCGAAAATGGGCGTAACACTGAATTTTTTCTCTCAGTGAGTCAAAAATATAATTGAGAAGCTGTGACATGCACGACAGGGTGCACACTGACGCATAGAACCACTGAGGTATTTGAGACAGTGCTGCAGGGAACACCTGTCCCTTTATAGGGACACCATGGTCCAGAATCAGCATGTTAGATAGGGATGGATGTCTTGTTTCACTTTTCTAGATTAAACAGCCTTATGGCACTGTAATAAATGCTTCCATTTACAGTTAGTTGAGGAAACAGTATTTTTCTTTTTCTTTTATTTTTTTGAGACAGAGTCTCACTTTGTCACCCTGGGTAGAGTGCCGAGGTATCATAGCTCACAGCAACCTCCAACCCTTGGGTTCAAGGGATCCTCTTGCCTTGGTTTTTCTATTTTTCAGTAGAGACAGGGTCTCACTCTTGCTCAGGCTGGTCATGAACCTTGTGAGCTCAAGCAATCCACCCACCTCAGACTCCCAGAGTGCTAGGATTACAGATGTGAGCCACCATACCTGACTGTTGAGGAAACAGTATTTTTCAAAAAGAGTGACAAAAAATATAGTACATTATGTGACGACAGATGTACACAGCACCATCTATAAAGTTGCCTTGCCAACCGTAGTAGGTTCTGTGTTTGATTAAAAACCCTAGATCTTACTACATATTATGGGAACTACAAAGGACAGAGAAATGTGGGAAATTTGGGGATGGAAACAGCAAATTACAAACTGCAGGTGCTTTATAGGATAAACAGAGAAAATCCTAAGGGGAGAGAAGGAAGAAATCCCTACAGATAAAAAGGAGACTTAAGAGATGAATGAAACTAGCTGGGCGTTGTGGTAGGTGCTTGTAGTCCCAGCTGCTGGGGAGACTGAGGCAGGAGGATGGCTTAAGCCTAGGAATTGGAGGTCGCTGTGAGCTAGGCTGACGCCATGGCGCTCCAGCCTGAGAGACTGTCTCAAAAATAAAGATATAAAATAAAAGAGATGAATGAACCAATAGTCATATATTGATCTAATGCAAACAAAATGAGGAAAGAATGTGGCAATCTGGGAAATGTGGATACTGACTATTTGGGTGGTGCCTGTGGTTCATGGAGTTGGGCGCCCACCCCGTATACCAGAGGTGGTGGGTTCAAACCCAGTCCTGGCCAAAAACTGAAAGGAAAAAAAAAAAAAGATATTGACTATTTGACAGTATTAAGAAATTTATTGTTAATTATTTTAAGGGGGGAAATGGTATTGTGGATATGTCGTAAAATAAAACCGTTTTTCCAAAAGGCACACAATCATGACCCTCATACAAATGTAAAAAATAAATCCTTTAGAGAGGAGATGTATATAGGGAAGTGGTGTCTGGGATTTGCATGTATATGTTTGAAAACTTCCAAATACAGTTAATTTTTCTTTACTTAAAAAGTGAATGAGGGCCATGCCTGTGGCTCAGTGGGTAGGGCACCTGCCCCATATATCGAGGGTGGTGGGTTCAAACCCGGGCGTTGTAGTGGGTACCTGTAGCTGTAGTCCCAGCTACTCAGAAGGCTGAAGCAAAAGAATCACCTAAGCCCAAGAGCTGGAGTTTGCTATGAGCTGTGACGCCACCGGACTCTACCAAGAGTGACAAAATAAGATTGTCTCTACAAAAAAAAAATAATAATAATAAGTGAGATGTTTTTTCTTTCTTTCCTTTCCTCTTTTCCTTTTTCTTTTTTCCTTTCCTTTCCTTCCTTTTCCCTTTCCCTTTTCCTTCCTTTTTGCTTTTCCCTTTTCCTTTCCTTTCCTTCCTGCCAAATGTGAGGACTTTCACCTGGAGCCACCTACCAGAAGCCTTGAGCAAGTGCTGTGCCGTGGTGGGGTTACAGTTTGATTTTTTATATTTTAGGAGACAGGAATTACATGTAAAGTCATGAATCAATATGTGGAAGGCAAACATTGGTTTGGCCCAAAAAATGGTGAGGGTGGGGCTTATAGGTGGGTTTAAGGATTCTTTAGGTAGGGGACAATTGGCTGAAAAAGTTAGGCTTTGTCTAATGGACCAGAAGTCAGTGAAAAGGAATGCTAAGATAAGGGTCTGTAAATCAGGGACAAACTACCAGACTTATGCCCAGACCTCCTTAGGCTTGTTAATGGGTCACAAACGACATCTCTAAGAAGGGAGGGGGTGTTATGAAACATGTCTGATCTCCTTTCTCTTTGCCAGCAACTAAGTTTTAGAGGCTCCCCTTAGCCAAGAAGGGGGTTCAGTTATCAGCCTCTGGGGTAAGCCTTAAAATTTTATTTTAGTTTACGATTTCCCCTTTTTGGCCAAGATCTGCCAGAGGCAGCATCAATGGCCAAACTCTTATTTTGTCCCATGCATTGGCAGGGTGGTATGGTTACCTGCCCTGGGACCTTCCAGGCCCTTGGTGGGACCCTTGTGGCCAAGAGGTCTGACTAGCCAAAAGAGCTCACAGCCAATCAAATGCTTACGGCTAGATGGGTCTGGAGGTGTACAGGCAATCATGAGATATCTTGACTGAAGATTAGGGGTAGCATGGCTGCAGAGGGAAATGAGGGATCTTACTGGGTCATGATGGTATTTACATGGGTTTGTACATTTAAATAGTCATCGAATCATTCATTTAACATTTTATGGTATGTAAATTATGCTGTAATAAGATTGATTTAAAAATTGATTAAAATTAGTAAGAAGGGTGTTTATGGATCATGTGTGCAGTGTTGCATCAATGGTTTCAGAGGTTCTGGTGGTACCTAGCACTGCTGGGCAGCAGGGATTATCTGATGTGGGCTGCATCTCTGTCCTCCCCACACTTGAAATCAACTTGCTATTTCTTAATTTTGCTGTAGTATCTCCCATATCTTTTTGCAGCCATAGAGCCAATTTGAAGTTTGTAATACGTTTGTTCACATGTATGTCATTCAAAAGACATCATATTTTATTTTTTATTTCAGTAGATGTAGGGGTCTAAGTAGTTTTTGATTGCATGGATGGATCGTATAGTGATGAACTCACCCAAATTATACCCAACAGGTAATTTTTCATTCCTCACCCCTGCTCAGTGCTCCCCTTGTGAGTCTCCAGCGTCTATTATACTGCTGGATATGACCCTACCTGCCCAGAGCTTAGCTCCCACTTACAAGTTAGAATATGTAGTGCTTGGTTTTCCATTCCTCAGTTACTTATCTTAGAATAATGGTCCCCCATTCATCCAAGTTTCTACAAATGATGTTACTTCATTCTTTTTTCTGGCTGCATAGTATTCTATGGTGTCTATGTGTAAACACACACATATTTTCTTTATCGATTCATTGGTTGATGGGTTGAGCCCATATCTTTGCTAGGGGGTACACTTTGAAGCTAGAAGAGATGATGTTAGGAGGACATCTACCCATTTAAAATGACATTTTTTGAACATGCAATTGGCTATGTTGTAGTCTAGAACTAAGGATTCACCTGAGCTAAAAACAATTCAGTAGGATTCTATTTTCATTTCTAAATGTATTTTTTTTTGTCTAGTTCACCAACCAACCAGTTAGATAATCAGCATTTATTAAATGTATTCTTTGCATCATTTCAGCTGTATTGAGCTCAGTCTTATAAGGATGAATATGATACAGTCCCACCCTTCAGCATATAACCCTCAGGGTGGGCAGAGAGCTCTGTGTGGGCATAATTTCAGCAGTGTGGTACATGCCATGGTAATAAAGGTGGGTTCTAGAGGAAGTGACCATGTTTATAGGCAGCCTCCTCCCTTCGTCCCCCCAGCTCCCTTCCTTGCCAGTTAAGTCGAATGAATCAAATGTCTACAGCTTGGGAAGGACAGTTGGACCAGAAGAAACCTTCCTTTTTGGCCCTGTCAATTTGTCATATTTTCCTCTAGATCTCAAGTGGGGAGTTAAGTTTTTCATACTGTTCAGTTCGTAGGACATTCTGATGACATTGCCAGGCCCCTCTGTTGCCATTTTCCCTCTCTTCCCCCCCATTGGCCTCCTCTCTGATGTGTTCAGTGTTAACTTGGGATCTGTGTATGTCCTTATGGTGTCTCTATCATAATCTTCATTCTGATCCTTTTTTCATTTAGAACTGTCTTTGAGTTCTGTTCATGTTGTGTTTACATGTGGCATTTAGCTCCTGCATTGTATTGTGTCACTTGATCTCCCACATTCTATTTATTCACATAGCGGGGGACCCCAAGTTTGTTCTCTCTCTTCCTGTGGCACACCAGTGCTCTGATGAAAGTCCTGCGTGTAGCTTCTCAGGGATGTGCACAAGCGTGTTTCTGGCTGAGCCCCAACGACTGGCCCTGTGGGGTCAGGGAGTCGTTTCACCAGCGTGGCTCACCTGCCTGATTCCTGCCTCTCAGTGCAGCACTTGGCATTTGACTTTCAGCCTTTTGTCATTTGGTCATTTGTCATTTGGATGTGGCTTGTCTTGTTGTGACTCGAATTTCTCTGACTTGTATTTCTTGTCAGGATGAAGATTTCTGTTAATACTAGTTAATCTTTGGTTTTTCCTTTTATGAATCATCTACTTACATCATTTTTCCATTTTTTAGAGGAGTTCCAGGTATGTCCTAGCTGTCAGTCCTGGTATAGACGTGGCAGATGTCTTCTCCTGCCTCTCACCATCCGTTAACTTTGTTCACTATCCTTTATTCAGCAGAAATGCTTCATTTTGATATTGACTTTTCCTTTGGTTTTTTCATTTGTAAAGATTTGCACTTATTTAAGAAATCTTTTCCCATCCTCAAGGCACTAAAAATTATCTTTTCTATAAAATAAAAAATATTTTGTAGACCCAAGCTCACAGCAAAATTTCTAAATCTGTATAGAAACTATTATAGAAGTGGACAAGGATTAGCAGTTCTTTGTAAAGAATTGTGAATTGTAAAATTTCTTCTAGCATCTAATAAAAATTTATTTTAACCTAAAAAAAAATTATCTTTTCTTCTAATTAGGTTTATATGTGTTCCTTAAGTTTATGTCTCCAGCTTGATCTTTTCACTGATCTCTAGATTTGCATACTCACTGCCTGCCTGATAGCACCCCCTGAATATCTAATAGATGCCTCATACTTGGCATGACTAAAAGAGCTCTTTATTTTATCCCTTTCCCATTTAAAAAAAAGCCCCAAACCTATTCTTCTCTGGGTCTTTATTCATCTAAGTGAAGTCTCCCTCAGTGTCCGTAGGGGGTTGGTTCCAGGACACCTCCCAAGCCAAAATCCACAGATGCTCTAGTCCCTGAAATAAACTGGTGTTGTATTTGCAAGTAACCTTTGTGCATAATCCCATATGGTTAAATCATGTTCAGATGATTTATGTTACCTAATCCAGTATCAGTGCTATGTAAATAGTTGTTACACTGTATTGTATTGAATAATGAGAAGAAAAATGCATGTACATGTTTTCCTTTACTCTTTTCTATTGCTGTTGGTTAAATCCATAGATGTGGAACCCACAGAAACAGAGCCTACTGCAAACGGCACCACTATCTACCTTGTTGACTCAATCCAAAAACCTAGGAGTTGTCTTTGCTTCTTTCCTTTTCAAGCTTTCTGTGTCCAAACCATCAGCAAATTCTATACTCTAACTCCAAAAGCACCTCGAATTTGTCTTTGGCCTTTCCTTCCACTGCTACTGCCCTAACCTAAGTTGTTGTCATCTGTCCTCTGTACTCTGGCAATGGCTTCCCGGCAGCCTCTCTGTTTTCCCTCTAGGCTTCCTCCAATTTGTGAGTATCCAGAGTAACCTTTTAAGAACAACCAGTCACAATGGGGAAAGATCTGGAGAGAAAAAAGGAGAGAGCTTTTCTCTCCCCACTAGAATTCTTCCCTCTACCAGGAGCTTTAGTGTTTTCTGTATTCTTTTCTGTAAATAAATTCTGTCTTACCACTGGGAGGTGGGGGGTAATAATGTAATGAAGAATAATAAAATACATGTTAAAAAAAAAAAAAAAAAAAAGAACAACCAGTCACAGTGCGTCACTTTCCAGCTTACAAAGAAACTTCTGAGCATTCTCAGCCCCTGTTTGAATGAAATGCAAACTCTTTACCTGTGCCTTAGCATGGCCTGGCTCCGTGTTCCTTCCAGTCTCTTCTCTCGGTCTCTCCCTTACCCTGCTCCAACCAGAGGGTTTGTTCCCTGTGTCACAACAAGCCTGTTTGTTCCTCTGACCTGGAATGTTCTACCCCTGGCTCTTTGCATGGCTGGTAACTGTCTCAGCTCTCAGCATTGGTTATCCCCAGGATGTCCTCTCCACTTTCCTGTAGGCCCATTTACACTTTAGTCACTGTTACTGTCTAATGGTTTATTATACTCACTGCATCCTGTCTCACCTCAGCTTTTTTTTGTTTGTTTATTTTGTTTTGTAGAGACAGATTCTCACTTTATCGCCCTCAGTAGAGTGCCATGGCATCATACAGCTCACAGCAACCTCCAACTCCTGGGCATAGGTGATTCTCTTGCCTCAGCCTCCCGAGTAGCTGGAACTACAGGCTCCCACCACAGCGCCCGGCTATTTTTTTGTTTTGCAGTTCGGCTAAGGCCAGGCTTGAACCCACCACCTTCGGTATATGGGGCCAGCGCCCTACTCGCTGAGCCACAGGCACCGCCCTCACCTCAGCTTTCCAACTGCAACTTAGGCATGGGGTCCGGCTCCTGGGGCATTTTGTTGTGCATAGTGGCCTTAGTGAATGGGCCTCGCCCATATACTGCCAGGGGGAGGAGTTGCTTTTTGTTCCTCAGTGAGAGGAAAGCAACTGTCATTTCAGAAGGCTTTAGATTTGAATCTGGCTCTGCCACTTACTGGTTTTGAGACCTGTCTTCTCTATGGAATGGAGATAACAGCCCTGTTTTGGTGTTTTGTAAGAAATAGACACCCCTGGCTTCGGCGCCTGTGGCTCAACGGGCTAAAGTGCCAGCCATGTACACCCGAGCTGGCGGGTTCGAATCCAGCCCGGGCCCGCCAAACAATAATGACGGCTGCAACCAAAAAAGGCCGGGCGTTGTGGCGGGCACCTGTAGTCACAGCTACCTGGGAGGCGGAGGCAGGAGACTCACTGTGAGGTTGCTGTGAGCTATGATGCCACGGCACTCTATCCAGGACGACAGCTTGAGGCTCTGTCTCAAAAAAAAAAAAAGAAAAGAAAAGAAATAGACACCCCTGAAACACACAGACTCGGGCAGCATGCGGGCACACCTCTCCTCTGGCTCAGATAAAGCTGCCTTCCTTGGCTCTGAAATCTCACCTGCTGTGGGCAGCTCCTAAGCAGCCGGTGTCTGAAGTACAGTCGGTTGTCCTAGCATTGGCTATGCTTATCAGTCTGGCCAGATCATGTAAATATTAAGCCAGTGTTGTTTGAATTGTACAGGTAAATGCCACACTCACTCTGCTGGTGGAGCAGTTGAAGATAGCTAGCCAGGGACATTACTTACTGTCCACTTGAGAACTCTGTGAGTCCTACACTGGTTCCCAACCAGTTTTTGCCTTTGCATGCTCTCTGTTTTTCTGCCCTTCCTTCCTCACTGCATCTTATTCCTCAGCTTCACTGCAGACAGCATCACTGTGGACTCACACTTAGGGCCAGGCTCTTGCTAGCCCCAGTGTGAATCATTGAACAGCTGATAATGCTCATGGTTTGTAATGGAACATAGGTCTAGGTCAGGAGTTGTTACAGGAAGATTTTTGCCTGCCAGCCGGTCTGAACCTGAAGGCCACACAAGGTAGCTTCTGAAGGAACACATTTGTATATATTGTCTGTCTGGCTCAGGAGAGATTTGGCAGGTCTTTTTGTTAAATGTACCTCAAGGCCAAGCACGATGGCTCAGACCTGTAATTTTAGCCCGGCACTTTGGGATGCCGAGGCAGGAGGATTGCTTGAGCCAGGAATTTGAGAACAAGCCTATGCAACAAACTAGGCCCTGACTCTACAGAAAAGGTAGCTGGTCGTGGTAGCACATGCCTGCAGTCCCAGCTACTCAGGAGGCTGAGGCAAGAGGATTGCCTGAGCCCAGCTTGGGTGACACAGCAAGACCCCGTCTCAAATAAATAAATAAATGTACCTTAAAACAATGCTTTCTTCTTTTTTTTTATTGCAAATCTTAATATTTAGAAAAATGTCTAATGGAAAAACTTGACCATCAAGGCACATGGATACTTGGCCTTAAGTGTGACAGTAAACAAGTCATTTAACTTTCTTCTTTTCCAGATGCTGGTGATATGTACCCCATGTTTATTCTAATTTCTCAGATATATGAAAAACTAGCTTTAACATACCTATATCAAATTGTCATTGCTTGTAGCCTGAAACCCCTATTCACCTAATTCCCTCATACCACCCCCTGGCGTCGGGGGTCCACAACCCTACCATGTACATCCGCCAGTGACCTTCCTGCAGCCTGGAGTTTCCAGCAGGAACTCTATGGTGACAGTCCTCTGCCTTTCCTGGCCCTCCTTCTGTCTCAATACCAAATGGCACGCTGTTTCTTGATTTCTGATTTGGATACACAAAGACAGGGCTAAGAAGCCAATAACCCTGTGTGTATTTAGTGTATTTTGTTTCCCTCTGTTAACCTTACTGTAAAAGCATTTCCAATTGTTTATAGTTTAGTGTTCTCAACTTGGGGTTCACACCTATGAACCTGCGTTCCAGTTGGACACTTCTTCTGGTTGTCCTGACCAATGGTGCCCCCTGATGGCCTATATAGAGACTTGGTCACACTGTCGTCTTCCTCGGCTCCCCATCATTATGAAGGATCTACTTCCCTCCCTAACCTTTGTTCATTTATATTTTATCTTGAATTTTAGGTAATTGTGCTTGAGATAATCTTTTCCTCTTTGGGTTTCTTATTTCCTCTCTTATTTATTCCTTTCTCACCTCAAACATATCTTATTTCTTCTCCCCACTTATTTTCATTCCACTTTTAAACTAAAAGCTTTTCCCAATCATGGCTAAAAAGTGCTCAGTGGCATGCCTGTATTAAGGAGAAAGGGAGCACTGGATTTTGAAGAGGAAGTGAAGGCTCATCCTCGCTAACAGTAAGAGCTTTGAGATGTGTAAGGCATTCCCTTCAGAGTCTTAACCTCATCCCCTTCTCCAGCTATATTTGCTTTGTCTTAATCTTTAGAATTCAAGGTAAATAAAGTAGTTTTTAACCTGCTTAATATTTCTAGGATTCAGGGAGTTTCTCCTTGGAAACGTGCTGGTGCTCAGCACCCCCTCCTTCCACTCCATCCAACTTCAAATTCCATCTAACAGATTCACAGACTAGCTTCTGGAGCATAGTCTGCTTGTAAATCGAATTCCTGGGGTGGTTATTTCTCTGTGTTTTTTAACTCATAACTGGTCGGCAGTGGAAGTGTCCTTGATAGGAAGATATATCCACGGATCACCCTTTACATTGAAAAAGCCATGCTGCTGAGAACTCACTTCAACCTCCAGCCCCAGTGCACTCTCTCAAAATTGTGCTGTTGCTTTTCATGTCTGCGGAGCCCAGAAGAGGAGTGTGAGTGAACAGGACTGCCCAGCCCCACTACCGTAAAAACCCCTGAAATACTCATGAATTACAGGACTCATAATTCAACAAGTCCTTGGTGTCATCCTTTTCCTCCTCCAGAGAGTGCCGTACTTATAATAAGAAGCATAAGCACAGTTTTTTTTAAATTATGAGAACCTGTCATTAATTTAATTCTCCTAACTTTTAGAGCTGGCATAGTCTTTGGGATAGAATTGCATGATTTTAGAGTTTTAAGCAACCTCAGTAGTCCTCAACAGTCATGCCATAGTTTCCTGTCCGCTAGTTATCCTTTCCAAAAACTCCGGAAGTTGACCATCATCTAGCCTTGCCCTGGATGCTTTCAAGGAGGAAGAATTCGGTACATTTTTAATTTTTTTATTTTTGAGACAGTCTCACTTTGTCACCATCGGTAGAGTGCTATGGTGTCCCAGCTCACAGCAACCTCAGATTCTTGGGCTCAAGTGATTCTCTTGCCTCAGCCTTCCGAGTAGTTGGGACTACAGGCACCCACCTCAACACCCAGCTGTTTTAAGAAATGAGGTCTCACTCTGGCTCAGGCTGGTCTCAAACTTGTGAGCTCAGGCGTTCCACCCTCCTCGCCCTCCTACAGTGCTAGGATTATAGGCATGAGCCCCCTCCCCTGGCCAAGAACTCGATACTTTTTAAGGAAGCTCATTCCATTTATGGAATACCCCAATTGTTAGAAAGTTCTGTATGTTCTGCTGAAATTTAACACATGGGAATTTCCACCATCCATCCTGATTCAAGCATTTGTAGCAATATCCAACTCTGTTTCCCCACTCTCGCCTCTCAGCCTTCTCTCTGAAGGCTGAGCTCTGCCAGCTGCTTTGCTCTGCCTGTTGGGGTTTTTTCTTCTTGAATTTAGGAGGTTTTTGTTTTGTTTTAAAGACGGAGTCTCACTTTATCGCCCTCGATAGAGTGTTGTGGCGTCACAGCTCACAGCAGCCTCTTGGGCTTAGGCGATTCTCTTGCCTCAGCCTCCCGAGTAGCTGGAACTACAGGAACCGGCCATAATGCCCGGCTATTTTTTGTTGCAGGTTGGCTGGGGCTGGGTTCGAACCCACCACCCTCAATAAATGGGGCTGGCACCCTACTGACTGAGCCACAGGTGCCGCCCAATTCTGGGAGTATTTAAAATAACTCTGTGTGTTGGATATGACTTGCAGATTTCCCTTGTCATTTGTCTTCAGGCTTTGTTTACAGTGGTATTTGCCATGCGTAATTTTTTTCTTTAGAAAAATTTTTGTCTTTTTTTTTTTTTTTTTTTTGCAGTACTTTGGCCAGGGTCAGGTTTGAACCCACCACCTTTGGTATATGGGGCTGGCACCCTATTTTTTGAGCCACAAGCACCACCCAAAATTTATGTCTATTTAATAGCCTCTGGATTTTATTCA
Organism: Arctocebus calabarensis; assembly: GCA_963573935.1. Lineage (NCBI taxonomy): Eukaryota > Metazoa > Chordata > Mammalia > Primates > Lorisidae > Arctocebus > Arctocebus calabarensis. Next base: position 38,549 of record CAUYON010017850.1, read on the forward strand.
TGCTTTCAGATTTTATTCATACTTAGAAAGACCTTGCCTATTAAGGCTGTTTAAAATTTTCCTTGTGTTTTCTTCTAGTACTTACATGGATTTGTTGGTGTGTGTGCATGTGTGTCGTACATGTCTAAATCTAATTCATCTGGAATTTATTTTGGTATAGGATGTGAGGTAGGGGTTCGAATTTATTTTTTTTCAGCTAACTACCCAGCTACTCCAACACCATTTATTAAATTATTCATTTCATCCTACCAATTTGAAATACCATTGTATTAAATTTATCACACGCTTTTGGATCTTTTCCTAGCATTTTTCTTGTGTTTTGCTGTCAAGCAAAGTGTCACACATCTTAAACCACAACTGTTGAAATTTTTAACCTAAATGTAAAACTTTTCGCATGTCTGTACTTTGCTGGATGGTCAGCCTGTTATCTAGCCTTTCAGGATGTCCCTTTTATTTCTTGCATTTGCAGCCCTCCTTTGTGTCACCTGCAGGTTAGTTAGCATCTTGTTGCTATCCAGGCCCCTGACTAAAAGGAGTGAAAATAATGTTTGCTGGGCACAGTGGTCACACCTATAATCCTAGCACTTGGGAGGTTGAGATGGTTGGATTGCCTGAGCTCACGAGGTCAAGACCAGCCTGAGCCAGAGCAAGACCACATCTCTAAAAATAGCTAGGCGTTGGCTCAGCGCCTGTGGCTCAACAGGCTAAGGCGCCAGCCACGTACATCTGAGCTAACAGGTTTGAATCCAGCCTGGGCCTGTCAAACAACAATGACAGCTGCAACCAAAAAATGGCCAGGCATTATGGCGGGTGCCTGTAATCCCAGCTACTTGGGAGGCAGAGGCAAGAGACTTGCTTGAGCCCAGGAGTTAGAGGTTGCAGTTGGAGGTTGCTGTGAGCTGTGATGTAACAGCACTCTATCCAGGGTGACAGCTGGAGGCTCTGCCTCAAAAAGAAAAATAGCCGGGCATTGTGGCGGGCACCCGTAGTCCCAGCTACTCAGGAGACTGAGGCAAGAGAATCACTTAAACCCAAGAGTTTGAGGTTGCTGTGAGCTGTGATGCCCCGGCACTCTATCGACAGTGATAAAGTGAGACTCTGTCTCAACAACAACAACAACAAATGCTGACTAGTGTAGCACTGTCCTTTCACTCCGGTGGAGAGCCACCACTTGCTCTTTGCTGTGTTAGAAATGCATCTTGGAGTATGAGAAAGCACTTAGGACTTTAATAGCAGTTGCAACACTAAATTTGGGCATCCCTTCTATTCCTTATTTTTCCAGCTTTTTTTGTTCTTGAGACAGTCTCACTATGTCACCCTCAATGGAGTGCAATGGCATCACAGCTTACAGCAACCTCAAACTCTTGGGCTCAAGCAGTTCTCTTGCCTCAGCCTCCCAAGTAGCTCAGAGTACTATTTCTCCAGCTTTAAAGTGAGTAGGAATAACCTTGGGTAGATCTGGGGCTGGACCCAAGGTTCTGCATTTCTAATAAGTCTCCTGCTCTGCTGATGCTGCCCTTCTTTGGACCACCCTATACCTGGCAGGCCTGAGGCCAGTATGAGTCAGTGGGGTGCTCTGGATGCTGTATTTAAAGGGGCAGTGCATGCAGGGCACTTGGCACACCTGAGAGTGGGTACTCGGTGAAGTCCTGTGCTCTGGGTATACCTGCCTGCCTCATCCTATCCCAGCCCTACCATCATCTTTCTTAGGATTGTTAGAATCAGTACTGGTGAACCTACTCTTAAAGACTCTTAAGAGGTGCGAAGTCTTGCTATCTGCATTTTAAACAAGTTCCCAGGTGATTCTAAGCCACCAAAGCTTGAGAAGTGCTGAAAAAAATTAAGTTGTGACTTTCAGGATTAATTTCTTAAATAAAGCCCGTTGTGAAACCAATGCTACAACCTGAAAACATCGTGGGACTATTTACGTTTAGTTTTGATGAGTCTCATGAGATAGTAGCAGCTGAGCCCCAAATATTGCCAGACCACAGGTGAACAGCCTGCTCCGGTTGGACAGAACCAGCCTTCACACCATATAGTAATTCCAGTAATACAGTTTTGCCCCAAATCCAGCTCTTTTGTGTAATCAGAAGCTTAACTGAACGTGTACCCTCAGCCAGTGCTTCTTACTCCTAACTCAGTGTGAGAATCTCCAAGGGATCTTGTTAACATGCAGGTTCTGGTTCCATAGGTCCAGGAAGACCTGAGGTTCTGCAGTGACAGGCCCTTCGCAATATTGAGGCTTTGGTCTTCAGCTACAGACCAGTAGCATGGGCAGATTTTTGATTGAGATCCAGTTAAGAACTTTTTCCTAAGTATGAGAGCATTTTGTTTAGGAATATTTGAAGAAATTTGTGGTGGATTTTACTTGAGCACGTGGGGAAAAATGCCTGGGATCTGCCTGGCCCACCTTAGGTTCCAAACCACAGACTTCCCTTGTAGCCTATATTTGCAGCGGGTGGCCAAGAGATGAATGCTGGCCAGATAGGATGCTTTTTATTTTGTTTTAAGAAACTTGTGAATAAGCAATATATTTGCATGGTAGAAAACTGGAAAGATACAAAGACACTTAGTGACTAGTGTCCTCACCTTAGTTCCCAACTTCCCTCTTACCCCTCACCTGTCAAATGAACAAAGCACTTTCTTAGCTAATTATGTATCTTTCCAAATATTTTAATGTACATGTAAGCAAATATGAATGTATGTATGTTTGTGTATATAGTCTCTTATCACCTATTTTTAAAAAGATTAATGTTAACATACTATGGACATTGCTCTGCACCTTGATGGTATTTTTCTGTTCATGAATTAATCTTGAAGGTCTTTCCACTTATTCGCTGTTGGGCTTTAGGCTGTTTCCAATCTCTTGCTATTAAAATGGTGCAAAGGTGCGGTGCCTGTCGCTCAGCGAGTAGGACTCCAGCCCCATCTACCGAGGGTGGTGGGGTTAAACCTAGGCCCTGGCCAAACTGTAACAAAAACTAGCTAGGCAATGTGGCAGGCACCTGTAGTCCCAGCCACTTGGGAGGCTGAGGCAAGAGAATCACCTAAACACAAGAGCTGGAGGTTGCTGTGAGCTGTGACACCCCAGCACTCTACCAACGACGACATAAGACTCTGTCTCTAAAAATAATAATAATAAAATGGTGCAAAGAATAAATTCACATTCAATATGTTATGTACATTGCTTATTTTGTTTTCTTTCCATTCTTCCAGCAACTTTCTTCCATTTTCTAAAGTGTTAAAATATTATTTTTCTTGAACATTTTATATATTTAATGAAATATTATTATTATTTCTATATCCTTAAGTTCTCCTTCAGTGAATTTGGAAAGTTTTCTTATTCTTAATGTTACGAACACGAAACAGATTAAAAATACGTATTTTTTCTATAACCCAGATAAAATGTATTCATCTGTTAAGAATCAGGATCTTATAAGAAACAGGAAGGAGATAATTGCTGTCAGTTGTAAACCTGATAGTTTAAGCCAGAAAGGAGGCGGCTTCTCAGAAGACGGGAGGAGGGTTCCAGCAGGCTGCCCTTGACACCGCTTCATCCAGGAGAGCAGTCCCGTGAGTCTTTGGGTGGTTCTGAATGGTGTCCAGGGCTTCTACGTTGTGGCAACTTTGCATGTTAGCCACCTTCACAGAGAAACCTCTCCCCCACTAATGACGTTGTGTCTGGGAAAGCAGAGTGCATCACAAAATCATGTTTAGCGTCTATATTGATTCTGGCCATGTGGCTTTGGTAGACATTCCATTACTTTCAGATAGGTCAGATCAACTTGTCGGGAAGGACAGTAAAAGAGGCTGTTTTTCCTGATGCTGCTTTTTAAACTACAGTCAGGTGATGCTGATGAAAATGCCAAACAAAAAGAGTGATTTCCCTCCCACACAGTATTAGCTGATAGTGTTACCAGGAATCTTGAAATTGAATTACTTCTTGTAATCAATCCCACCTTATCAGGTAACTCCACTTGTAATGGACTGCTGGCTACAGGATACTATGTCTGGGTTATTTAAAACTTCTTCCTGTTCTGAAAACTTGGGCATTACACCTTCCTTGGGTGCACATTCCTCATTCCAGCATGCTGGGGGCTGTGGTGGTGTTAGTTCTGGAGTAAGCGCTAAGCACACAGAGCAGCGGGTTCTCGGCTATGCTGCACCTGGCTGCTTCCACGTCCTGTTAGTATAGTCACTGCTCTTCCATTTCATATGTGCCTTCCATGCTACACCCCTGACCCAAGGGAAAAAAAATCAGTGGGAGTGATGTTTGCCCTGATTTATTGTATAATATGTTGTTTGGGAAGCCATTTGCTATCAAAGACTTTGGTGAGGGCAAAAAGCGTTATGAAAGGTTTCATAAGTGATATTGCAGTTAATTTCAGGTTGGTTGTGTGGAATAAATGCTTTGTCACAAAGTATCACCATAGCAACTATATTGAAAAATACTTTTAGTTTTGTTAGATGCATATTCACAGACCTAAGAGTCAGAAATCCTTGAATTTTGATTCCTGTTTGCCTCTTACTGATAACTGGCTCCATTTAGCTTTTTCTTGAGTTGGGGCCTTATCAAAGAATGAAAAGACTAATAGTAACAAAAATACCTATTTGCTGAATGACAGGAGCTAGTCAGGTAATTTATATTTTAATGTGGTATGGTACAGCAATATGAGCCATTTCTGTAACAGAAGGAAACTTTTATGTCAAGGGAGTGAACAAGGTTTTTTAGAGCACAGGAAAATAAATCTTGGGTTTGTTACTTGTACAGATAAACATAGAAGGCTATTAGGGCTGCCTGTCTTTGTGGGACTAGGCATCTCACAAAGCTACTGAAAGTTGGTCTGGTAGCTTATAAGTGACCTAAGGTACCAGCCGATAGAGAGAATATATGCATTCAGGAAAGGAAAACAAAAAATAGCCAAGCAAGTTTCTGTCATAAGAACCAAAGTAAAACCTGTTCTTGATACTTAGATAAAATTTGAAGGAAACAAGTATTTGGTTTCTTTTTAGACCATGTAAAGTTGTACAGCATCTATAAAATTCTGTTTTGCTCCCTCAAAACCTAGAAGTCCATGGCGAATGCCTTAGGAAGACAACTAGACAGGAAGAACACACACAGTTTTCTTTGATTGCACATGTGACTCACAGGGTGGTTTCATGTCACGTGACAGGGTGATGACCATTAAAGACAGGTTGGCTCGGCGCCTGTGGCTCAACGGGCTAAAGCGCCAGCCACGTACACCTGAGCTGGCGGGTTTGAATCCAGCCCAGGCCCGCCAAACAACAATGACAGCTGCAACCAAAAAATAGCTGGGCGTTGTGGCAGGCGCCTGTAGTCCCAGCTACTTGGGAGGTGGAGGCAAGAGACTCGCTTGAGCCCAGGAATTAGAGGTTGCTGTGAACTGTGATGCCACATCACTCTACCCAGGGGTACAGCTTGAGGCTCTGTCTCAAAAAAAAAACAAAAAAAAGAGAGAGAGAGAGAAAGCAATAGGAAAGAATGAATCATATTTCCAGGAAATAATGAATATAAATGATCTCTGATTGAGCCCAGATGTTGGATTTAGCAAATAAGGATTTCAAGACAGCTATTACAAATATGTTCAAAGAATAAGGGAAACTATGCTTAAATGTTTAAAGAAAAGTATGATGACAGTAATTCCATAAATAATCTCAGTAAAACAGACAGACTGTAAAACAGAAACAAATGCAAATTCAATAGATGAAAAATACAGTAACTAAAATGAAAAATTCACTATAGGAATTCAGTAGCAGATTTGAGATGAAGAATTAGTGAACTTAAAAATAGATCAGTAGCAGCTCAGTGCCTGTGGCTCAACAGGCTAAGGTGCCAGCTACGTACACCTGAGTTGGTGGGTTCGAATCCAGCCAGGGCTCGCCAAACAATGATGGCTGCAACCAAAAAATGGCTGGGTGTTGTGGCAGGCGCCTGTAGTCCCAACTACTTGGGAAGCGGAAGCAGGAGACTCGCTTGAGCCCAGGAATTGGAGGTTGCTGTGAGCTGTGATGTCACAGCACTCTATCCAGGGCGACAGCTTGAGGCTCTGTCTCAAAAAAAAAATCAGTAGAAATCCAGTCTGAAGAAGAGACAGAAAAAATAATGTACAGAGCCTCAGAGATCTGTGGGATAATCTCAGGCATACCAACAGAGATGCAGTGGGAATCTTAGAAGAGAGGAAAAGACAGAAAAAAATACATGAAGAAATAATGGTCAAAAACTTCCTAAATTGTGTGGAAATCATTAGAGAAGAGAACCTCAAATGGGATAAATACTAAGGGATCTATACCTAGACATGTCCTAGTCAAATTATTATTACTTCTTTTTTTTTCTTTTTTTAGAGGCAGAGTCTCACTTTGTTGCCCTCTGTCGAATGCTGTGGCATCACAGCTCACAGCAACCTCCAGCTCTTGGGCTTAGCCAATTCTCTTGCCTCAGCCTCCCGAGTAGCTGGGACTAGAGGCACCCGCCACAATGCCTGGCTATTTTTTTGTTGCAGTTTAGCCGAACCGAGTTTGAACCCACCACCCTCAATAAATGGGGCCGGCGCCCTACTGACTGAGCCACAGGGGCTCACACTTGTAACCCCAGCACTCTGGGAGGCCAAGGCGGGTGGACTGCCTGAGCTAACGGGTTTGAGACCAGCCTGAGGAAGACCCTGTCTCTAAAAACAGCCAGGTGTTGTGGTGGGCTCCTATAGTCCCAGCTACTTGGGAGGCTGAGGCAAGAGAATCACTTGAGCCCAAGAGTTTGATATTGCTGTGAGCTATAACTATAGCCAAGGCACTCTATCTGGGGCGACAAAGTGAAACTCTACCTCAATAAAAAAAAAATCTTAAAAGCAGTAAGAGAAAGATAATCATTAAGTTTTTATTATAACTATGAATTGTGGTGGACTTGTCAGCAGAAACAATATAGGACAAAAGGCAGTGGAATAACATATTCAAAGTGCTGAGGGGGGAACCACAATCAAAAAAAAATTTTATCCAGGCCAGGCAGGGTGGCTAACACCTATAATTCCAGTACTCTGAGAGGTGCATGGTTCCCTTGAGCTCAGGAGTTCAAGACCAGCCTAAGCAAGAGGGAGACCCATCTCTACTAAATAGAAAACTAGCCAGGCATGGTGGTGCACACCTATAGTTCCAGCTACTGGGGAGGCTGAGGCAAGAAAATCACTTGAACCTAAGAATGTGGGGTTGCTATGAGCTATGATGATGCCGTGGCTCTCTAGCCAGGTCAACAGACCAAGGCTGTCTCCAAAAAAAGTAGAAATTGAGGACAGAAATATATGCTTAAAGGTTTACACACACACATGTACTTTTTCCTTCAGTCTTTTTTTTTTTTTTTTTTTTTTGAGACAGAGCCTCAAGCTGTCACCCTGGATAGAGTGCTGAGGCATCACAGCTCACAGCAACCTCCAATTCCTAGGCTCAAGCAAGTCTCCTGCCTCCGCCTCCCAACTACAGGCACCTGCCACAACGCCTGGCCATCTTTTTTTTTTTTTTTTTTTTTTTTTTTTTTTTTTTTTTGAGGCGTTATTTTTTTTTGGGGGGGCGGGGGGTTTTTAAAAACCCCCAACAAATGTTTAAGTGGGGGGCGCCATATCCATTTTTACCCACC
>CAUYON010017852.1:0-55576 GCA_963573935.1 Arctocebus calabarensis
GGTTGATGTGCGTTCCTCGACCTTGTCTCTTGGCTCAGCTCCAAACCGTTGGCTTTCTTGCTAAATTTCTGTCCTTTAACTCTCCTTCTGGACAGGAATGTCTGCAGAAAGCTGGCTACAGACCGCCATCTTGGCTCCTCCCCCACATGAGCTATTTTTTATCTGTGTGATGTCATAACCTGGTATAGGCCTCCAAAATAGCAAAGATTTAATTAATTTTTTAATGCCTTGAATCACAGAACTATTTTGACACACGAAGTGGCTTCAGATACTTTATAGACCATCACATGGAGAAATGAGTTATTCTTTATGATATCCAGTGGCAGAAGTATGGGCTTTAATAGATTTTGGAGGAAGGAAGATTTCTCTTCAATTTACAGAAAGACCTCCCAAGATAATAGGGTTAATTTGTTCTTAGTGACTTCTCAGTGTCTAGATATAGTTTAGTCATGCCTAACTGTAGGATATGTTGGAAAGAGATATTCTTTGGAGGTAAGCTTTCCTGGGATCCTATCACAGCTCTTCCAGATCCTAATAGCTAGCTAATGGTTGTGTAGTCTTGGCAAGATAATTAAATTCAATGATTTTTCAATTTGTCATATATTTAATTGACATTTATCTGTCAGATTTCTTACTTGCAAGCAATGAAAATCAATCCTGGTTGATTTAAGTAGAGCAATTGTTTATGGAAGATTTAAATAATTTATTTAATTAATGGAAACCTTAGGAAAAAAAAAACAAGGACAGAGGGTAAAAACCAGGGTTGAATAGGCACTAGAACCACAGTCAGAACTAAGCAATGGGAGCAATCTGGTGCAGACTATGCTGGACACACACAGTTATAGTTTGTGTTGCTGCTGTTAGCATAGTTTCCACTGAAAAAAAATTATTTTCTTGTGTACTTCCTTGTGTCATTCTGGCAGGATTGAAGCACCTAGGCCAGTGCTTCTGATTGTTGAGTCTCAGCTACATGCCCTTGTCTGTGCTGTCAGAGTATAGAGAAAACTAAGTATCTGGGCTTATTATCTCTATAGATGGAGGCATGATTGACTCTCCGTGAGCTTCCTACAGTAGGCAAATTTCCTATATGGAAGAATCTAGTTATTGGACCCCCCAAAACCAGCAATAGGATACAATAATTGCCACATCTTAGGCTTAATGTAGGGATTATTTAAGATGTTTTTAAAATGGTATAATATTTCATAAGTGCTATCTTTCCCCAGTTCTGAAAGTCAGAACTAAAAATCATCAATTCTCCTTTCAGGGCAGTTTGTTAGGTTCCACTCCAATTACTTCCCTTAAGAGACTCTAATATTCTTGGGTTTTAATACACACACCTCCCCATGCCAGGGGCCCTCTGATACCTAATCCTGAAGGAATACTCCTCTTTTTTTGGTAGTGAAATATTAAGAATGCCCAAACCCCACAAAGTTGGTAAAATCTAGCTAACCCCACTATATTTACTATACCTGAGCCACGTACTATGATTCTAGCTGCCATTACTTTGTCCAGGGGTGACCTGCATATGTGAGGCCCTGCATGGTAGCCTTCTCTTATTTGGTGATGCCAGTAATGAAGAGTTCTGCCTTTCATCTCTCCAAGTCATTGGTTGTGTCCTGTCATCCATACAACAATAATTATAACTGATATCATGTAATTATGAAACAAATGACCAATCAAATAAATGACAGTAGTATCCCCAGAACATATCAACTCAAGACATTTAATAGACAGGTACTGGTAATACTTTAGAGATCACAGTTGCACTGGATAAGTTTTAATTTTTTTTAATTCAAATCTATGATTCTCTAAGAAGCTAGAAAAGACTTCCGTCTACTATTGCTTTATTTTTGTAGCAACTTTACACTATAGTGGCTATTCTGACATAGAAATCTGTTAAGACTTTAAAACATCAGGAACCTGGACTGTAGCTCAGTACTTCTATATAAATAACTCTTGAAATCAGACTTAAGCATACACATTTTTCAAAATCCCCAATGGTGACTTTGATACATAGATAGGGTTGACAACCACTGGCCTACAGGATAAACCTCAAATGCCATTGCATTGTGTGCCATTATTTTTCGTCTGAGCCAATCTATCTTCTTTATCTCCTGTCCCTATCCTCCATATCTGTTTTCTTCTCCTTTGTAGCAGTATTGTAAGACTTGTCATTTTCCAGACATCAATTTTTATTTCCTTTTTTTGGATGTTTACATGCTTTTTTATTATATCATTTATTTATTTATCTATTCAGTAGGGTCTTACATGTTATGTCACTTCTTTTAAAACATGGCATAGCGTGGTTCCTGTGCCTCAGAGGAGTAGGGCGCCAGCCCCATTGCAGGAGGTGGCGGGTTCAAAGCCAGCCCTGGCCAAAAGCTGCAAAAAAAAAAAAAAAAAAAAGGCATAAAAGTTGGCCTAGCAGTATTCTTCCCTGTTTCTCTGCAGAAGGTCAACCCAAGAGATATGTAGATTTTCCAATGTAACATCTTTCATTTATATCATTTTTCTCCATTTTCAGTGTTGCTCATATAGAATAAGTCTTATGTGTTATAGTATGATTCTACAAAAAATTCATACCCTATTGCTAACATCTAAAATCATCCATTTTATAACTCATTAAGTATTTTTTATCCATTAATTTTAAAGATGTGAATGTATCTTTTATCTTATTAAATAGTAAGGTATTCTGAGTACTGAAGAAATAGTTATACATAAGAAAGGAAGGTTACCTAGTCTATCTTCTAGTGAGAGTTGATGCTTTCCCCTTGAACTCATGAATAAGAGAAAGAGGTTTGTTCTCAACATTTCTATTTATTGATGTACTGGAGGTTTTAGTCAGTGCAATATGACAAAAGAAACAAATAAAAGACATCCAGTTGGGAGAAGTAAAATCATTTTTATTCATAGGCAGCATTATTGCCTGTATGCCTGTAAAATAATACCCGGTGGAATCTAAAAATAATAATAATAACTTTAATAGGTAGATGTAAAAGTTTCAGAATACATGATCCATATACCAAAAGTAAATTACATTTCTGTGTATTAGCAATGAACAATCAAAATTTAAATTTAAAGGACAATATAGTACATATAATAGCATCAAAAATATAAAAACTTGAGGAATCTGACAAAAGATTTGAAAGACCATTGAAAACTATGGTATACCTCTGAGAGAAATTGCAGGGAACTACACACTCAGAAGACTAGATATTTTCATTTGTTTTCTCAAATTTTTTAAATGCTAATTCCCCCATATGGATCTATAGGCTTAATGCACTCTTAATTAAAACTTCAATTGAATTTTTGGTAGAAATTAAAAACTTAATATGGAAATTCAAAGAGCCTGTGATAAGCCAGTCAAATTAAAAAAGAGTAAAGTCAGACAACTAATACTACTGGATTTCAAGACTCTTTAAAAAGTGGGTGGTGCCTGTGGCTCAGTGGGTAGGGCACCAGCCCCACATACTGAGGGTGGCAGGTTTGAACCCAGTCCCAGACAAATTGCAACAAAAAATAGCCAGACATTATAGCAGGTGCCTGTAGTCCCAGCTACTCAAGAGGCTGAGGCAAGAGAATCACTTAAGCCCAGGAGTTGGAGGTTATTGTGAGCTGTGATGCCATAGCACTCTACCAAGGGCAATGAAGTGAGACTCTGTCTCCAAAAAAAAAAGGGGGGTGTACAGTAATTAAGACAGTTTGTGTTGGCCCTAAGAAAGAGAATTAGATCAATGGATCATAATAGATTTGCATATATGTGATTTACAACTTATCTTTTTTAACAATTGAATTTCCATTTTCAGGACAAAAATAAAAGTAAAAACATTTCACTCTACACCTCATACCACAGGCATAAATAACTAACATTATAAGAAGCATAGACCTAAATTTGAAACATGAAACTATTACACTTATGGAATGAAATGCAGAAGAAATCTTTGTGTAAGTGACTCCATGAACAAACTCAAATGACATTACCCCATATATGTTATTTCTATAGCTTTCTTATGCTTTGAATTCCCAGACCCAGGAGGGTTGGACTAACAGACCATCATAATCTTTCTGTGTAGCTCACACTTTTACCTTTTGAGTTTTTTCCCAGAAAGGGCATACTCTTTGTAGAGTAAGAACACCAAGACTCACCATCCATCACTGACCTGAGACTTCTGGATCAGATCTCCTGTACATGTTGCTTTCAACACAATCTGACTCAATCCTATCCCAAGTGGGTCAGGAAGATGGATTGAGGCACTTCTCCCTTCTCTCAGGCAACATCACCCACAATAAATTCCCTTTCGTCCTCGGCAATCCATATTGTTTTAGTAATTGACTTTTTGTGTTGTGGGGATGGGGAACCTGTGGCCTTAACAAATTTGGCCTTCCTGGTCCTTAAGTAAGTCCTTCCTTAGTATTTTGATTAAATCCAAATTTTACATAAGAAATCATTTTATTAAACTGGATACAGCAGAGTAAGATGAAGTCTTTCTTGACTCCTTTGGTATTCTTTATTTCGCAATAAAGAGTAATCTTGAAATCAGACAGCCTCAGGTTCCCCGTCCCACAAGTTAATGGATAAACAAAGCACAGTACATCTACACAATGGAGTATTACTCAGTGACTATTCAGTTATATGAAAATAACTATTGCTGTGTCCTACATAATGGAAGGAGTCTCAAAATAATTATGCTAAGTAAAATCAATGAGATAAAAATGTTACATAATTGCATTTATAAAAAAAATTAAGATACAGGCATTGTGGCGGGCGCATATAGTCTCAGCTACTCAGGAGGCTGAGGCAAGAGAATCGCCAAAGCCCAGGAGTTGGAGGTTGCTGTGAGCAGTGACACCACAGCACTCTACCAAGGGTGATAAAATGAGACTCTGTCTATAAAAAAAAAAATTTAGCAAATGCAAAATTCATGGCAAAAATCATATTGGTGGTGGATAGTAGATGAGCTAGAGGGGAAGTTTTATAAATTGACATGAGGAAACAATACAATCTTCATTATCTTGACTTTGGTGTTTTGGGTACACATGTGTGCCAAAAGTTATCAAATTGTATACTTTAAATTGTACAGTTATATTTTATGTTAATTACAAATCACTAAAACTGTTAACATTTTTTAAAAAATAAAGGGAAGTAAGTAAGGAAACTCTAATTGTGAGCGAGTCAGTTAATGGCCAAAGAAGATCAAGAAAAAATGATATTCTTGGTTCATGAGAGGCCCAGAGGATTACCACTTAGTTCAGCAAGAGGCTTAAAGTGGGGGGGGGGGGCAAAAAAGATCAAGAAAGGTTTTGTTGACCTGAATTTTAAAGGACACGATGCAGGTGAATTTATGACATAAGAGTCCCAAGAAGAATCTTCAAGTACAAACAGGACGAGAAATGCGAGAGTGTGATCTGTTTGCAATCTGCAACTTAAGACTGTCCTCAGGCACTAAATACTGTTTTCATCCCCAGTACACTTTTCCTGTTTTCTATTAATACTACATTGGTTTTAAGACTGTACATTTTTCATTGTTTTGCTTTTTTCCTCCCTAATCCCAGAGAGACCCTTTCTTTCCATAAGTGCTATCCAAGTCTAACAATTTTAAAGTCATCTCAGTGAAGATTTCTCTGATTCCTGCAGCTTGAAATATTTCTGCCTTTTGTGACCCATAACACTTTATTTGGAAGCATTGTGAGCCAGTTACATGTTAGAGAGAGCTACTGACACTTTCCCATATGTTATTCATTTGATCCTGACAGTATTGCTGGGAGGCAGGCAGTATCACCTCTGCTGTAGGGATGAAAAGATGCAGGATCTTAGAGCTTATGAATTTCCCAAATTCACACAGGTGGTGAAAGGCAGAATGAGAGATTGGGTTCCAGAGCTTTTTGTTTGTTTGTTTTAACTTTCAACATTTATTAAGCTCGTAGTGTATGCTAATCTTTTTTTTAAATTAAATCATAGTTGTGTACATTAATGCAATCATGGGGTAGAGTCTGTTGGTTTCATATACTGAAATATTTTCATCAAATTGGTTAAACTAGCCTTCATGGCATTTTCTTAGTTATTGCGTAAAGACCGTTGTATTCTACATTCAGTAAGTTTCAACTGTACCCTTCTAAGGTGCACCATAGGTGTGGTCCCACCAATTATCCTCCCTCCACCCATCTTACCTCCCCCCCTCCACTCCCTGTCCTTGCCCCTTTCCCTATACTCTTGTGCTATAATTGGGTTATGGCCTTTGTATGAAAGCTATAAATTAGTTTCATAGAAGGCCAAGTACCCTGGGTACTTTTTCTTCCATACTTGAGATATTTCGCTAAGAAGAATATGTTCCTATCCATCCATGTAAACATGAAAGAGGTAAAGTCTCCATCTTTCTTTAAGGCTGCATAATATTCCATGGTGTACATATACCACAATTCATTAATTCATTCGTGAGTTGATGGGCACTTAGGCTTCATCCCATGAGTTAGCAATTATGAATTGGGCTGCAATAAACATTCTGGTACAAATATCTTTGTTATGTGATTTTTTGTCTTCTGGATATACACCTAGTAGAGGAATTATAGAATCTAATGGAAGGTCTATTTTTGATCTCTAATTATTCTCCAAACATCTTTTCAAACTAAAAGGACTGTATTAGTTTGCATTCCCACCAGCAATGTAGAAGTGTTCCCTTTTCTCCACATCCACGCCAACATCTCTGGTTTTGGGATTTTGTGATGTGGGCTAATCTTACTGGAGTTAGATGACATCTCAAGTAGTTTGCATTTGCATTTCTCTGATGATTAAGGATGATGAGCATTTTTTCATGTGTCTGTAGGCCATGCACCTGTCTTCTTCAGAGTAGTTTCTCTTTAAGTCCCTTGCCCACCCTGAGATGGAATCACTTGTTCTTTTTTTGCTAATATATTTGAGTTCTCTGTGGATTCTGGTTATTAAACCTTTGTCAGAGGCATAACCTGCTATCTTCTCCCATTCTGAGGGCTGTATGCTTGCTTTACTTATTGTGTTCTTGGCTGTGCAGAAGCTTTTTAGTTTGATCAAGTCCCAGTAGTGTAGTTTTGATGTTGCTTCAATTGCCTGGAGGGGGGGGGTCCACACCATAAAGTATTTCCCCAGGCCAATTTCTTCAAGAGTTTTCCCTGCACTTTCTTCTAGCATTTTTATAGTTTCATGTCTTAAGTTTAAATCTTTAATCCACTAAGAGTTTATCTTAATGGTGAGAGGTGTGTGTCCAGTTTCAGTCTTATACAGGTCACCAGCCGGATTACCCAGCACCATTTGTTAAATAGGGAATCCTTTCCCAATTGAATGTTTTTAATTGGCTTGTCAAAGATCAAGTAATGTTAGGTAGCTGGGTTCGTTTCTTGGTTCTCTATTCTGTTCCATACATCTACCTTTGTTTTTGTGCCAGTATCATACTGTTTTGATCATTATCAATTTATAGTGTAGTCTGAGGTCTGGTAGCGTAACTCCTCCTGCTTTGTTTTTATTTTTGAATAATGTCTTAGCTATTTGAGGTTTTTTAATTATTCTATATAAAATCATGAATTATTTTTTTGAGCTCTTTTAGAGTTTTATAGTTCTCTTTATAGAGATATTTCACATCCTTTGTTAGATAAACCCCCAAATATTTCATCTTTTTGGCACTGCCGTAAATAGAATAGAGTCCTTGACTGTTTTTTCAGCTTGGCTATTGTTGGTATAGCCAAGGCTACAGATTTATAAGTGTTGATTTTGTAACCTGAGATGCTGCTGTATTCCTTGATCACTTCTAAGAGTTTTGTAGTAGAATCCCTGGTGTTTTCCAGATATACAGTCATATCATCTGCGAAGAGGGAAAGTTTGATCTCTTCTGATCCTATATGGATACCCTTGATTGCCTTTTCTTTCCTAGTTGCAAAGGCTAAAAGTTCCATTACAATGTTAAAGAGCAGTGGAGACAATGGGTAACCTTGCCTGGTTCCTGATCTGAATGGAAATGATTTCAATTTAACTTCATTTAATATGATATTGTCTGTAGGTTTATTGTAGATGGCCTCTATAAGTTTAAGAAATTTCCCTTCTATACCCATTTTCTTAAGTGTTCTGATCATGAAGGGATGCTGGATATTATCAAAAGCTTTTTCTGCATCAATTGAGAGAATCATATGGTTTTTGTTTTTTAATTTATTTAGGTGATGAATTATATTTATAGATTCACATATATTGAACCAGCCTTGAGACCCTGGGATAAAACTCACTTGGTCATGTGTATAATTTGTTTGATGTGTTGCTGGATTCTGTTTCCTGAGATCTTGTTGAATATTTTTGCATAAATATTCATTAGTGATATTGGCCTATAATTTTCTTTTCTTGTTGGTCTTTTCCTGGTTTGGGGATCAAGGTGATGTTTGCTTCACAAAATGTGTTGGGTAGTATTCCTTCTTTTTCTATATTTTGTTCGAGGATGAGTAATATAGGTTCCTCTTGAAAGCTTTGGTAGAATTCTGATGTGAAGCCATCTGCTCCCAGGCTCTTCTTTTTAGGGAGAATTTGTATAGTTGATGCTATTTCAGAACTTGATATAGGCCTGTTCAACATTTCTCCTGATTTTGGCTAGGTCTTAGAAGGTGGGGTGTGCTTCCAAGTATTAATATATTTCCTTCAGATTTTCATAGTTCTGACAATAAATTTTCTTGTAATATTCATTAAGGATTTTTTGAATTTCTGAGGAGTCTTCCTCTTCTTTACCATTTCTGATTGATGAAATTAGAGATTTTACTCTTTTTTTCCTGGTTAGGTTAGCCAAAGGTTTATCTATTTTATTGACCTTTTCAAAAAACCAACTTTTTGATTTATTGTTCTATTGTATAATTCTTTTGTTTTCATTTTCATTTAATTCTGCTCTAATTTTGGTTATTTCTTTTCTTCTGCTGGGTTTGGGTTTGTAATGTTCTTCCTTTTCCAACTGTTCCATTAAGTTGTCAACTTCCTCTCTTTCTGTTCTCTTGAGGAAGGCTTGCAGTGCTATAAATTTACCTCTTAGGACTGCCTTTGCAGTGTCCCAGAAGTTCTGATAATTTATGTCTTCATTGTCATTTTGTTCCAAAATTTGGTAATTTCTTTCTTAATCTCATCTATGACCCAGCTATCATTCACCATAAGGTTATTTAGCTTTTATGTTTTTGTATGAGTATGCAGATTTCTGTTGTGACTGAGTTCCACTTTTATTCCATGATGGTTTGAGAAAATGCAAGGAATAATTTCTATTCTTTTAAATTTTCTGAGGCTATATTTGTGACCTAAGATGTAATCAATTTTGGAGTATGTTCCATGGGCCGATGAGAAGAATGTGTAATCAGTTTTGTTAGGATGGAATGTTCTGTAGATGTCTGTTAAATCCAATGTTGAATGGTTAAATTTAGTTCTAAATTTTTTTTGCTTAGCTTCTTATTGGAGGATCTATGCAACACTGCCAAAAGAGTGATAAAATCTCCGACTATTATGATAGTGGAGGAAATCAAGTTGCTCATGTCTATTAGAGTCTCTCTTATAATTTGAGGTGTATTCTGGTTAGGTGCAAAAATGTGAATAGTTGAATCTCATCATGTTGAATGCTACCATTAACACATATGAAGTAAGCATCTTCTTCTTTCTTTACTTTTTTTGGTTTAAAGCCTATTGTATCACTGAGTAAAATTGCAACACCTGCCTTTTTCTGAATTCCATTTGCCTGAAATATAGATGAGGACCCTAAAGAGATATTTATATTTTAAGATAAGATGAGATTCTTATATGCAGCAGATTCTGGCCTGAGTTTTTGTATCCATTCAGCCAACCTGTGCCTCTATAGAGGACAATTTAAGCCATTCACATTAAGGGAGAATATTGATAAGCCTGGTAGAATTTTGAGTATCAGGTTTTTCGAAAGTCCGTGGACATTTTTAATCCTTTTGCCACTGTGGAAGTTGGAATTTGATCGAAAGTTTCTGCGTGAGTTTACTTTTGCAGTGGGGGTTTGCGCTGATCATTGTGGAGGATAGGTCTGAGAATATCCTGGAGTGCTGGTTTAGTTGTGGCAAACTTCTTCAACATGTGATTGTCATTAAAGTATTTAATTCTCCATCATAAATGACACTCAGTTTAGCTGGATACAGGTTCCTGCATTGAAAGTTATTTTGTTTTAAGAGATTAAAAGTTGGTGACCCCCTTTTCTACTTAAAGGTTTCAGCAGAGAGATGTGCAGTCATTCTAATATTCTTCCCCTTGTAGGTTTTGGTTTTCTTTCATCTGGCTGCTTTCAGAATTTTTTCCTTCTCATACTAACTTTAGTGAAGTTAATTATGATGTGTCTGGGATGTCTTATTTAGGTTGAGTCTTGGTGGTGTTCTGAAATTGTCTGCTATCTAAATTTTCAGAATCTCCTGGCATGTCTGGAAAGTTCTCTTTCAGAGTTTCATGATGAAGGGCCTCTGTGCCTTGCAAAACTACTTTGTCACCTTCCAGGATAATTATAAGGCAAATATTGGTTTTCTTTGAATTATGTCTGAGCTCTCTGAGAGAATGAGCCATTTTTGCTCTCTACTTCTCTTCTTTGAGCATTTGGGACCATTCAAAAGCTTTGTTTTCGATGTTGGAAATCCTTTCTTCTGCCTGCTCCCATTCTGTTACTGAGGGATTCCACTGTATTCCTCATATCTTGGAGGGCTGAAACTTCTTTTCTCAATGTGTCTAAATCTTTAATGATTTTGTCTTTGAATTCATTGAATTCTTGAGCCATATTTTGAATTATTCCTAGAATTTCTGACTCCAACTTTAGTTCCATTCTGTTCATCTTACTTGCCATCCAAATTCTAAATTTGATTCCTGAATCTCAGTCATCTGTTTGTGAATGGGATCCTCTGGTTTGTCATTCCTTCAGGAGTGTTGAGCTGTTCTGATTATTCATGTTGCCAGAGTTTTTCCGCAGATTCCACCTTATGGTTGTTTTTCACTGTTTAGCTAGATGAGGAGGAAAGGTGACATTGGATTGGAGTTTTCTGGGGTTGTGGTTGACCAACCCTTCACTAAGGAACTGGGGCTGGTAACTGCAGCTTTTCCTGTACAATTTTGGAAAAGACTTGTACAGTACTACAGTCTGTGACTCTTGAGGCCTGATTCGTGTAGTGGGGGTAGGTGGGTCTGTCTTGTATTCAGCTGATCTCTTTCCAATCCTAGTGAATCAGTAACTTTGGGTTGCAGTCTCAGATGAAATTTGTTTCCTTGGCTTTGAAGCTTGCTTCAGCGGGGAAGACATGCAGTTATCTATGTCTTCTCTCATCTTGGCTCCCTTCCTTTGGCTTCATTGGGTTCTTTCTGGCTCTTGTCTCTCCCTCTGGACTGGAGCTTCTGTTGAAAGCTGGCTCCGGTCAACCATCATCCTTTCTTCCCCCTTATTCTTGTTGAATGTGAAAATTGGATTTAGGGAAAGTAGCCAACCTGAGGATTTAGCAAAACACAAAACACATTGAAAACAAATGAGCAAATAAACAGACAAAAGGCTACCAGACACACAAGTAGACAGATGCACAGGAAATCAGAAACAACTGGACATACAGACAAAAACCAGCTACAAGAGAAATGATTTTAATCAAAAGAATAAATAAATAAATAAATAAAGCTCTAAAAATGTGATGTAAGCACTCTCAACAAACATAAGAAGGGAAGAAGAGGAAAACAAAAAAAATGTATATTATTAATAAAAAAAGAAAACAATTAAAAAAATTAAAAGAAAATTAACAATAACTCCAACAGGATGAAAAAAGGGAAGAAGAAAAAAAGGCACCAACCACCAAAATATTATATATTTACACACACACACACACACACACACACACACATATATGTCTGGAAAGTTCTCTTTCATAATCTCATGAAAAAGAGCTTCTGTGCCTTGGGAAGCCACTTTTTCACCTTCAGGGAATCCTATAAGGCAAATATTCATTTTCTTCTAATTATCCCAGAGCTCTCTGAGAGAATGATCCATTTTTGCTCTCCATTTCTCTTCCTCTTTGAGAGTTTGGAAGTGTTCAAAAGCTTTGTCTTCATTGTTAGAAATCCTTTCTTCTGCTTGCTCCATTCTTTCACTGGGGGATTCTACTGTATTTTTCTGATCTTTGATGGCTGCAAATTCTTGTCTCAATGTGTCAAAATCTTTGGTGATTTTTGTCTTTGAATTCGTTGAATTCTTGAGACAACTTTTGAATTGCTCCTTGAATTTGTAATGCAATTTTACCTCTATTTTATTGATCTTATTTGCAATCCAAATTCTGAATTTGGTTTCCGACATCTCAGCCATCTGTTTATGAATGAGCTCTTCAGTTGTGTCCACCAAATTATTTGTTGGGGAGCAGGGGTTTATCTTCTCTGGTTATTCATGGTACCGGAGTTTTTCTGCTGATTGCACCCCATGATTATTTTACACCATTTGTCTAGATGAGCAGATAAGGAGAAGTTGGGTTGGGGGCTCCAGGAGTAATTGCTGGCCCATCCTTTGCCTCAAATCTGGGACTGGTATCTGTACCTTTTCTCCTAGAGCTTTGCCAAGGACCTGTACAGTGCTACAACCTGAGAAACTGGAGGCCTTCTTGGTGTGGTGGGGCTAAGTGGCTCTGTCTTATTTTCACCTGGTGTCTGTCTTACCCTAGTGTATCAGTTACTCTGGGCTGAAGTGTCAGCTGTGGAGAGATACCAGCAATTAAGTCACCCCACCCCCCACAGGCAACAATTGGAAAAGGAAAATCAAACTTTCCCACAGCCACATACCCTGGGTACCACTTTGGATAGTCCTCGGGTAATTGGCCCAGTTTAAGAGGTCCAAATCATTCCAATTTTAGTATATGTGCTGCCGAAGTGAGCACAAGAGTTCCAAATCAATTGTCCCAATCAGCACTCACTCTATTGCTCCATGAAGTCAGAAGGACCCACCCAGCAAATAAATTAGTCTGGGAATGTTGATGCCTCCTTCCCCACCTTGCACCTCTGTCACACCCAGTCACTGTTAACCCCACAGGGCTGTGATTTAGTTTCCTCCAATGAGCAGATGCTCCAGGGATTTGTGCCTGCCTGAGTCACAGGGGAGATCTATGTCTCCTCAGCCAGGCCACTACTCTCTGCCACTATCTGGCAGGGCGAGGTGAGGCCTGACAAACTTGGGTGCTTAACGGGGGCTGGGGTGGTTTACTCAGTTCCAGCTCTGCCCCTGATCGATGTTGCTGACAGAACAGAACAACCTTGCAGAATTTGTTTCTGTCCTAGCTATATTCCCCTGTGAATCAGATGCAGTTTTAGGATCTCAGCCCTGTCTGTGCCACTGCCCAGTCTTGGGTGCAGTTTGTGTTAGGGTGGAGGCCATCAGAACTTGCACTTAGCTGTCACTTCAAGCCTCAGTCTGCCTGTCTTTTTCTCAGCTATGATCCCCTGAGGGCCGGGTGCATCTAAGGCTCAGTGAAGCAGTCCTCTGGGTTAGCTCTGCTCTTGGAGTCTGCTGTCTCTGCACTTGTATTCTAGTCCCCATGCTCCACCCAGGCCGGTACTGCCTCAGGCATACCCTTTACTCACAGGGCCTGTGTTTCCCACTGGAGAAGATGCCCAGCTTCCTCTGGTTCCCCAGAGAGACTGAGAGTGTCCTTTCAAAATATCCCCAGTGATTAAGCCCTATTGTTCCCACCTTGGCTGCTGCTCTGTGCCTCAGGGCACTGCCTGTCCTGTATAGTTCCCTCTCAGTTGACCATCCTCCTTTCTTCCATGCTGGAGAATCAGCACAGATCATCAACAGCCCATGCCCTGTCCACACCCTTCGAGAAAATGCCAAAGAATCTGGACTCCAGGGGGGACAGGCTTCTAGACCACAGCGTGAGAGTGGAGGGGAATGCTGGAGTTCAAAATTGCAGGTAGAGAATATATACAGTTTTATAAGTTTTATGGCTGGCAGGAGAGTGCCATGGCACCCTAGTAGGGGAAGGAGGTCTGGTTTTTAGAGGGTCTCTCCCATGGAATAAAATGGGTGGATATTTGAACCCTGCTCGCTGGTTTGTATGGAGTGTACTGTGAGCTGTTTTCATGGGGGAGTGGACTCCTGTCTGCTTGATGATGGATTTTCACCCTTTGTGAAAGGATATACCTGTTTGTATCCTTGGGGTTGCAGTTTGTCTCAGCAGGGTTGACGCGCATTCTTCAACCTTCTCACTTGGCTCAGATCTGAACCATTAACTTTCTCCCTAAACTTCTGTCCTTTAACTCTCCCTCTAGATGGGAGCCTCTGTGGAAAGCTGACTCCAGTAGGCCATCTTCCTTCCACCCCCCTGGGGTCTGGTTCCTTTGCCTGTAATTCCTACTTTAATTTTATTGTGACTCTGTTTCTACACCTCAGTTTTATGCCTGCCCAGCCTTTGCTAGCAATATTTGTTTACAATATTTTATACTCACATTTGTAGTGCCTTTCCAAAAAGATAACACATTTCATTAGAGAAAACAACATCCCTCTTTATCATTTTATGTGAGGGATGTGCATATGAAGTGATAAATAGATATTTGAGAAAGAAAATAAAGCAGGGAGACAAGAGAAAAAGAATGAAAGGAATGTGAACAAAGGACCTAAAAAACAGAGGCAGATGAGGGAGGGAGCAAGTGAACAGCGTGTATAGTAGTAAGAAATGCTTAGCATGAAAAAAAAAAAAAAAAAAGAAATGCTTAGCATGAGGAGGGCAAAGCATGCCACTTCTCTCTTGATGCTAGATTTTCAGACTCTAACCAAGCTATATTTCAAGTTAAAATTGCCTTTGAAATGTTATTTATGTGAATTAAAATAATTAGTTTATTTTTGGCTTTAAATTTGTTTACCTTGGATCTTTTTTTATTGTGGTTTTATTTTCAATTACAGTGTTCCTAATACAAGAAAAATTTGGTGGCTTGTGACTATATAAAGCATCATAAATGAATATATTTGTGTAGTGACTTGACTTCTCTTGGTAACCTGTGGATGAATTAAACCACATGGGGCGGTCTCTCTCCTACTTCCTGAAGATCTCCATCAGCCGTGGGCGGCACAGATGACTAGTTACGGTGTGCTTATCACGGACCACATAGTTTGCTATGCACCTTAGGTATATTGTTCATTTGCACCTCATAATTAGCTCTTGAGGGAAGTGGTATTATTCATTTTAGGAATGAGACAACTGGGGTCTGGAAAAATAAACAACTGATATTGATTATCAACCTAGACTTTCAATGTCTGTCTGACTTTAAGAATTGCTCTTCTCTATACTGAAAAATTATAGTAGGCCTGTCTTATTCATGGGGGATATGTTGTAAGATCCCCTAGTGAATGCCTAAAACCTCAAAAAATACTAAACCCTGTATATATCATGTTACTATGTCTTTTCCTATACACACATACACCTATGATAAAATAATGCATAAATTAGGTGCAGTAAGAAAATAATAACTAATTATAAAAAGAGCAATATAACGCTGTGCCAACATTACTGCTTTTGAGCTCATCACCATAATTAAGTGAAACCAGGGTTACTTCAACATGAGCACTGTGATATGACAACACTTGACCTAATGACAGAAATGGCTACAGAATGACTGACTGGGGGGTACCATGCATAAGGTGGATATGCAGAGGAAGGGAGGATTCAAATCTCCAGCAAGAGATCAGGACTGCATGATATTTCATCACAGTCCTCTGAACAGAATACAAGTGAAAACTTACATTTTCTTTTATTTTTGTGATTTATCCATTAATATTTTCAGAGCTTAGTTGACCTCAGGTCACTAAAACCATGGGAAGTGCAAATGATGGATAAAGTGATACTACTGCATTCTGCTGCTTAAACAAATATTGAAAACAAATTTCCTTTAATTTCTAAAAATATTTTCATAGCAAAGAGGGAATATTGGCATTGGGAGAGGGTTTTGTTTGTTCACAATTAAAGAGAGGCTAGAGTAGATCTCTAAAAGCTCATATATTATCTTCCCCTTGGAGTTTCTGTGGGAAGAAAAATGTTATTGGCACCTTTGTGTTGCACTCTAAACACAAAAAGATATTTTGGTTGAAATAGCATGACACTGTCAACATTGAAATAGGCATTTAAAAGCCTTTTCATTTCATAAAACTTTCAGTATAGTGTGTGGATTTATGATTATATGTGTACTAGTCTACAACAATTAAAATCCATATAAATAACTTCCTCCATATTTAGCATTTTAATCACAGGTTGGTAGTGTGATGTGTTCAGCATATTTCCCTCAATATAGCATAAGTCAAATCGTAAATTCAATAAAATGTATATAATACTATTTATACTTAATATTGAAGCAGTCTTAAAATTATTTCTTTGTGAGTATATCTACAAAGTAAGATAAATACTATACAATGATAAAAAGTTAAAAATTTAAGTTATATGTATATTCTATGCTAATTAATCACAATTCCGATGTAGATTTGCATGACCAAGAAAGAACAGAAGTAAAGTCCACTAAAACCTTGTATTTATTTTGAACAATGCAAATGTGAATTTTTCCATTTCTGTTGCATACATTATTTTCTTTTTTAATGACAATTTTAGAAATAATACAATAATTTTACTTTAAAATTTTACAGAAACTTTAATAATATAAAATTCTAAATAATAATTCCAAATATGACCCTGAAATTTGAGGAAATAACTATTAGTTGTCTAAAACTATCCATGTATTTATTAATGCAATTATTATTTGTAATTCACTAAATGTTTATGAATACCTCACATATATTTGGCATTGCTACAGTGGTTGGGGATATAATATAGGGAAAAAGATAGGCAAAAGCCCGCACTCAATAAGCAAGAATTTAAATCAAGGAAGAGAGTTGATACCCACGGAAACACATGCAAAGAAACATGCACACACATACACAAAACACAAGTATCCGGAACATAAATTTCATGTGGAATAAACAATATGAAGTTCAAGATAATGTGGTAGATAAAAATTGAGGTTGGCATGGCCTTTCAAAAGGATATCTGTGTTAATGTTTCCAAAAATTAGAGAGAAATATGTGGACATGAAAATGATCACCGAGTTAGTCTTTAACATCGTTACAAATAAATAGGTGAAAAAATTCTAAAATTTGAATTGTTGATTTATTAACTCTATTAACTGAAAAGAAAAGTAAATAACATTAGATTCATTATTAATCAGAATAGTACAAATAATTTTTTTGATGTGAAATAAAAAAGGCACAAAGCAAATTAATGTAGAAATTCCAATTTATGTTTGGCTATACCATTTAAAGTTTATTTGTGCAAAATATAAATAACTATCAACCCGTCAAAAGGAAAACATTTGAATTGCTATATTGGGATTAAGATATAACATTGTGAATGCTCTTTTAATGTCACTTATATTATTTATTAAACAGTTAAAATTTATCTACTGAATGTCATAGCAGTAAGTTGATTTTAATATTTAAAAATTAAAAATCTGAAAGAACTAATTATTTAGGTCTAATATAAAAATGCTTCATCATAATTTCAAAACATAAGAAGAGTAGAATTATAGGAATCAAATTGAAATGAACACT
The DNA here is from genome assembly GCA_963573935.1 of Arctocebus calabarensis. Lineage (NCBI taxonomy): Eukaryota > Metazoa > Chordata > Mammalia > Primates > Lorisidae > Arctocebus > Arctocebus calabarensis. The sequence goes on from CAUYON010017852.1 coordinate 17,592, forward strand.
ATTCTATGTAATAATAGAATTCTTGTTTTGTTTTTTAAAAAGAAGTTAAAAAAAGACTTGCTCACGTGGAGTTGTGCAATGAATTTCTTTCTGTTTTCAGTATATATAAGTGAATTTTCATTCTGTTTCCTTCTGAATGCTATGGCTGTCTTTCATTAGGAAATTTGTTTATCCTGAACTGAGGGTAAGTAAATGCCTACTAGCTTACCCTAGGTGGTTCAGGACACAACAGCTGCAAGGATACTTAATATCAAAGAGTGCAAGTCTCAATAAAGGAGCTTCCTAGCATTTGATAGGTCACTAGGGTGACTATAGTTTATAGTAATCTATTATAGATTTCAAAATAGATATCAGAGAATAATTTAAATTTTTCTAGCATAATGACAAGTATTTGGGATGATGGATATCCCAATTTTACCTTTCCAAATTATATGAATATATTACTACATGTTCCCTGAAAATAGGAACATATACATGTTAGCAGTTAGTAAAACAATTAAATACAAGGGAACTTCTAAATTTGGCATCTTCATCTTTGAATTTAATTAGCAGAGACCAAGTTAATAGTGGAAACTGCAGCAATTTTAGGCACCATTTCTGCCACTATTTTACAACTCGGGGTGAGATTGTAACTGTGATATGACTGGTTGGTCATTCATTTATTTATTCATTCACTTTACATGTACACCTCTATATACCAGAACTGACTTAGAAATGTCTACCTAGAGATGATAGGCAAGATGTGTACTGTCAGTGAGAGTAAGTCAACGTGATTATTGCTCTTAGAAGTTTTATGAAGTGGTCCTTTAAGAAGAATGGCTCCTAAGAGCTCCTGTAAAGTTTTTAAAAGCTTTCCCTTGGGAGATGAAATATCAGTAGTTAGGATCAACATTGTGATTAAGCATTTGTCCAAGTAGAAGGCCAAGAAAGGGAATGTAATTTGGCATTGCTGAGGAGTCAAGTGTTGAGAGAGAATAAACAAAATGAGTCTTACTTTGTGTATCTCATTTGTGAATCCATTCTCTCTCATTTATTCTTCTCTGGGTACAGGTTTGTTATGTAAGAACTGGTTCACGCATACATCCTTGAAGGCTACAATGTGCCCTTAATAAGACAGAGTATTTATGTGGAAATATTATTGTTAAAAGGATTTGTTGGGCAGTGCCTGTGGCTCAGTGGGTAGGGCGCCAGCCCCATATACCAAGGGTGGTGAGTTCAAACCCAGCCCCTGCCAAACTGCAAACAAAAAATAGCCGGGCGGTGTGGCGGACACCTGTATTCCTAGCTACTCAGGAGGCTGAGGCAAGAGAATAGCCTAATCCCAAAAGTTGGAGGTTGCTGTGAGTCATGATGCCACAGCACTACTCTACCGAGGGCAATAAAGTAAGACTGTCTCTAAAAAACAAACAAACAAACAAACAAACAAATATTCATTAAGAACACCACTAGCAATTTCAGTTATGGAAAGCTCCATGGGTGACATGATTTAAGGGATAAGAGAAAATCATTTCCAACCTGTACATGAAATTTTATTCTTCTGGCAATCCCCTTTATGAATCCAATTAAAATACAAAGTAAGCAACTGTATTGTCATATCTTGCCATTCACATAGTCCTAGAAATATTTCTATAAAATAGATATCTTAAATTATTCTCATTTTAAGATGAACTAAATTTGAGAACAGATAAGAAATGTATCCAAGTCACTAGAACTATATAATTGGTATATGCAGGATTTGAGCTCAGATTTATAGTTCCCTGAGATCTTTCCGTCTCCTGATATCATGGATGCTGGCTTCAAGAATTCCTAATCCTAGGTTCATGGAAATCAAGGCTGGCATGCTGTCACAGATTATAAGGAAATTAGATTGGAAACCCAGATGATGATGGTGGTAAGACTAACTGAGGGTGTCAGAAAAGGCTTCATAAGGAGGTTGTATTTCAATTGCCTCAAATGATTAGCAGAATCCAGAGATGTTTGTGTATTATTTTTTTATCCAATGATTCTCTGGGTTAAAAACCCTTTGCTATGGCATCTTGGGACATACTAGTGCCATTTTGCTATGAAAGCTTTTGCAGGTGGCTCCCCTTAATCCAGGACCACAGAATGGTACAACCCTAGGCACCATTCACATGATATTGCCCCAATGGGTGCTCTTCACTCAGAATATCCCATGGGAAATGTTCCCTGGAGTTGCGCTGTGGCCCCATTTTGCAGCTATCTTCATTCTGCAGCTTTGGTACTTCAGGGCATTATCTATCAAGTGGAAGTTCTCTGCTGGGTCCTTTTTACTCCTTTTCATTTTCTCTCATCTCCTGTCAAAACAGAAAATAGAAGAAAGATACATATCTGTATGTGACCAGCACAGTTCTTATTTTTGTTTAGGAAAGTGACATAACAACAAAATTAAAGGCATATATAAATGATTACTCAAAACCTCAGCACTAATTTTTGTGTACAACCCCAAAGGTAATTGACCTATCTGTATAAGCTAATAAGCTTATACATTTTGCAGCTTAAAAATAACAATCAAATACATAAATTGATATATCACCTTTTTATAAAACATGTCAAAATGATTTCCACAACTTAATATAGTCTTCGTAATTTTAATTTTTGTGTAAGTAAAATATTGAACCAGCTGATATACAACAGTTAGAGAACTATTCTCTCATTGTAGGTCGCCCAATCTAGCTATTTTTTCTTTCTAATATATGGATGATATTTAATAAATATTTCTCTCTATTTATGACTTTTTATCTCTCTTGAAACATTTTCTATGGCTAAAATCCTAGGATGGTATTTACATGGTCTACAGGTCCACCATAAATACCAGTAGTTCTAGGAAAACTCCAATTTCCTAAGGGTTCTGATTCTTTTTGCTCTCACCTGTTAAAGGCTGTTCTCATCAACTGCAGCTGCTAGATGTTGGTGATTGATTTGCATGAGATGGTCCACTAGAATTATGACTTACGCAGTGTTAAGCAAAAACATTACTTTCTAAATGTGATTGGCCCAGTGGAATAGCAGGAAGTAAATAGAATTTGAAGTCTCAAAGATTTAGTTAGGAGTTCAACTGCAGCAAAATTTTGATAAAATTAGTTAATATAAGGGAACTTCATTTACATTATTTTGCAAAATGGAGATGATTGTTCCTACTGGCAGGGTTGTTGTTAAGATTTTATGTGTTAGTAAAAGCTTAGAAGTAGTGGCAATTTTGTCAGTTCCTCAATGACAGGTAGACTTTCAGTATGTGTATGTTTGAAATTTACAATGATGTTTAAGTAAGGTCATGTAAATAACCACATTTTATCTTCCTTTGAAGTTAATGAATATAACATATAACCTAATGTTTTTTCTAACCTCTAATAATTTATTGAGTTTTGTGAGTTAAAGACTTTAATCACTCGGTTAAAATGAATAATATGTTCTCCTCCAAGAAAATGACCAATTATAATAAAAAACCTTGGACAAAATGTCTACATGTGTACAGGAGTCCAGAACATCCTAGCTTAGGGTTATAGGGAAAGTGTATAAGATTTGTAGTTAGGCAGACTTTTTTAAAGTGGTTAGTTGTTATACGATTACAAGTTATAAAGCTTTGGAAAGGTATCTTTCCTCTTGCAGTCTCAATATCCTTATCCACAAAATGAGAATGACGATGTGTGAAATTTGTAGGCTATATGGATTATAAGATATTCACCTAAAGTCATAGCACAATAGCAAGCCTTTAATAATTTATTAAAATTATTTTGTTATCATTGACAAAATAATAATAACACAACTAATAACACTAAACACAACTAATAACACAAAACAATTATTTCCTGTTCAGAGTTGTTGCCTTCTTAGGTGGTCTGAGGGTATTCTGATTTCAGTGTGCACCTCTCCCTCATTCTGCCTATGGTTTGCTCACCTGTAATAACTTCCAATTATGGAAGAATTAATAAGCTTATAGGTTCTTCTGAGATTCACATTTCTTTGATGCAGAGTTGTACCCACTTCCCTGTTAATCACCTCTATCAAGACTTCTGACTGCTGTCCACCAACGCTGACAACCTCCTTGAGACCCTGCTTCTGTGCATTTTGTAGTAGAAATAAAGGAAGCAAAATACTTGAGAATAGAGAAGAAGAAAAGCCTCTAATAATTCCTTTACTTGGTATATACCCAGATGACCAAAAATCACAGTACAACAAAGATATCTGTACCAGATTGTTTATTGCAGCCCAATTCATAATTGCTAAGTCATGGAAAAAGCCCAAGAGCCCATCGATCCACGAATGGATTAATAAACTGTGGTACATGTATACCGTGGAATATTATGCAGCCTTAAAGAAAGATGGTGACTTTTCCTTTTTCATATTTACATGGATGGAGCTGGAACATGTTCTCCTTAGCAAAGTATCTCTAGAATGGAAGAAAAAGTATCCAATGTATACACCCCTAATATGAGACAAATTCTGTATCGTTCAAGTGAAGGCTACAATCCATTTATTGCACAAGAAGATGGGGAAAGGGGAGAGGGAGGGAAGGCGAGGGAGAGGGTGGGGGGAGATAGGACAAAGGGTGAGATCACATGTGTGGTACATATTTGAAGGGTCAGGAGAAAACTTCTAAATACGGATCAAAAATGTTTTCACATAGTAAACGAGAAAATCTTATGAATGTTATGTCAATCAGGTTGATAAAAATATCTCAGATTGCATGTGAAGCCTGCACACTGTACCCCATGATTGAACTAATGTACACAGCTATGATTCAATAAAATAAATAAATAAATAAAATAAAATATAAACAAAGTACACCCCCACACATACAAAAAAAAAAAGAAGAAAAAATAGAGGAAACTGGATAAAGGATAGATGAGGACTCCCTGTATCTTTGCATCTTTTCTATAAATCAAAATTTATTCCAAAATAAAAAGGTCAGTTTTTTAAAAGAAATTAGGTTTGAAATTTCTGTCCAAAAGTATGACAAAAAAAATTTTAAGTGAAAGACCAAAAAATAAAAAACTTACAATACAGATAGGAAAATGTATTTATGAATTTAATACAAAAAGAAATACTGACAAATGAAAAGATTGATAAATTTGACGACATTACAATGAAAAACTTCTATAGAAAAAACATTACAAGCAGGCAAAATAAAATTGATTAAAAGATAATATAAATAAATTTGTACATTCTCAATTGGCTTTGCAATTAATTTCAAGTTTTGGTAGATGTCTATACTAGTTTGGATATGTATGCTATTTTGTATTCAATATTTTAAAATATTGTTCAAACAGAACATCAAGAACTTTTATCATTTTGGTTGTGTGCATACAAATGGAGATTTATACATGAATTTGGACATATCATCTTGATTATCAACTAATATTTCAAAATTTTCACAGTTTCATCTCTTCTAATTTGGACATAAAAATAATTATGTTTCTTGACAGTCACCTTTATAGACTGAAATACCTGAAATTAATCTGTTCAATTGTTTGAATAATTATACTACTAAACATGATAGGCATGGAAATGTCATTAACTACATGGTTACAAGGACTTTCTAGGAACTACCTAGTTTCAAAGTGAAATGAAAATAATTTGATTTCATCAATGAAAGAGCAAACACAACAGATTTTGTTAACAGTCTTCAATTAAGAAGATCCTATGGCCGGGTGCAGTGGCTCTTGCCTGTAATCCTAACTGAAATTAGGGAGGCTGAGACAGGAGAACTGCTTAAGATCAGAAGTTTGAGATCAGCCTGAGTAAAAGCAAGAGTGCTTCTCTACTGACCACAGAAAAATTAACCAAGTGTCATGGTGCATCGTGTGTCTTCAGGCCCAGGTGTTCAGAAGGCTGAGACAGGAAGATGGCTTGTGCCCAGGAGTTGGAGGGTACAGTGAGCTATCATGACACTGCTGCACACTTTCCTAGGCGACGGAGCACGACTGTCTCAAAAAAAAAAAATATATATATATATATATATATATCTCCTATGTAATTCCAGAAAAAGAAAAAGTTGACTTTTAAAAAGCCTGCTCTAAAATCTCTGCACATAAAAGAGATATGCCACTGCTACCAGAATAGTACTTATTTTAGAACTATGAATAAATGAGAAAGAAGTTAGAAATTATGCCCTTATAAAACCCTGCCTACCTAAGATAATGAAAATTTCAAAGACAATACATATAAAAACTAGGTGAAGGGGCATATTTTAACAAATTTAAAATGTTTTTATATAACAGTGCCTAGGTTTTCCATAAGCTTTTGTCAATATTAAGGGTAAAAATATTTGTGGCATTACCTATATCTAATCTTGAAGCAATTTAATTTACAGGAAAGAAATCATTTGCTAGTTACAGTTTAGAGCATTATCAGCAGTGCTGATAACAAAATACATATTTACTTATTTAGACATTTGAAAACATGTCCTCAACCTTTTTACATCCACACACAAAAGACTTTCAAATCAGTTAATGGACTATACAAGGTTGAATTTGAGCTCTAAAGTATAGAGCTGGAACCATAGAGTGAAAATTATTTAGCCTGGTGTTTTCTGATTCCCAACACCAAAATATTTCCCATTTATTTGTGCTGCATTATTCAAAAAAGTTAGAAATAATTGCATTGTTTTATTTTTAGCAACTATCCTCTAAATTTGGTATAAAGACATGGTCAAACATATTAAGCTGCTCAAACTGATGAACATCATAAAGAAATCTACCTAGTCTTTAATGGGGTAAAGCCAAGGAGTATAAACAGAGGGCAATCTAAATTATCTTTATGAGCCATAACCATACTCTCCTTTTATGCCTGGCTAGAATCTCTAGCCTGATTCTGAACCTGACCCTAATAGGCACTGAATTAATTTATCTGCTTAGCTGCATTATAAGTAGATCACAAAATAACACAGACTTTCTAAAAAAAAAATGCTCTCTAGCACTAGAAGCTATAAACCTTTGATGCAATAGCTAAATTTTGCACAGAATTCTCTCTTAAATACAGTGGAAATTTAAGCTTCTGTCAAACTTTTTTTAAAGCATGATTTAATTCATACAGTGTAGTCATGTGCATTAATATAACTTATCTATTTTAAGTTATATTATCATCTTTTTCTTAAGCCAGTCCCTTTCCCCCATCCATAGGCAAATGCTTACCAATATTAACTGGAGGTTTATATCCAATACAGGTCCTCAAAAGTGAATAAGAATTAAGACTAAATTTCCAAACATAACGTCAGCATTTGATAAATGTTCACTGCTCATTATTTTGACTGGCTCTCAGATTTATGTAAAATTACTTTCCTTGGTTTTCCTTGAATGTTCAGCCAGCACTAAATTCTTTGGGAATATAATATTTTTTGAAAATCCAAACCTCTTAAAATATAACAAAGTCCAAACAATATAGCATGTTTTCTCATGCAGGCTTTATCCAAAATAACCAAAGGTGAACTCTTGTATCTTTATTCACATAATATAAAACCACTGTAATAGCTTTTAAAAAAGGAATATGCAATTAGAAAGTCACATCAAGATGAAATAATTATTCATTCATTTGTGGAAAACTAGAGGCGCAATCAGGGTGAGGCTAATAAGAATGGCTTGTTATCTTCTCTGTATCTTCATCTTTATATTGTTTTTGTTATAATCCATACATTAATATATAGGTATAACTCTGAGTGTATTAGCTGTGAATAATGTTATCATCAGAAGTCTTTCAGTATAAAAAAATATTATAAGTGTATCTGGAATTTTTAGTAAAATTCCAGAAACTATCAAAGTTTTATGGGAACATATTAAATCAAGAAGGAAAAATATATTATTGGAAATTCTCAAAATCTTTCTCACACATAGATGTCAATAAATAAAGATGTTCATGCCTAGCCAGACACTCTTTAAAATTTCCTGGTTTTGCACAATTTATGGATTAAGGCAGCATAATCATTCTACTATTAAGAATAAATGACAGTCCATTTCAATTTTCAATGGCTTCTTGATTATCAAATTATTGCTTCTGAAAATCAAATCATCTTACTCTATCATTCCCCATCACCCACTGTATGAAGCATTAGATGGACTAAGACCCATCCTTTTTGTTTTATTGTCATTTCAAATTGTAGTCCAAAAAGTTTCCAAAATGTTTTAATAAATGAATTCCATTTTGTTTTCTTTGTGTATTTGTATTTTCTTTGAAGACTAGTGGATAAGAACAAAAATCTCTTTGAAAACTTTTGAAACAGAAGCTTATGAGTACAAGATACCCACAGAACAAAATGGGAAGGTCGTGAAAGCTATTGCAAAAAGTTATTAATTCCTTAGTTCAAACAAGGCGAAATTCTGTTACTGACATACACACATCAAAATGTTGTCTGATCCTGAAATTTTGCTCTAAAGTAAACATTGTATCAAATCAATATATCATGTATTTATTGAAATCCAACAATGGAGTTAGGAAAAAAACAGTATTTTCTTACAGTAAGTGATAAGATTTAACTACAGATTTGAAACAATTTTAATTCATTAATTTACTAGTTTTTTTATTGTCTTGTATTCAGTCTTTGATATTTCCATGCGTCTAAAAATTCTTGAGATATTTACCATTCTATGTATACAAGAGAGTGTCAAAATAAGTGTAATTAACAAAAAGGAGAAGCAGATTTAAGGCCAGAGGAAAGGAAATAGTGTCTTTGGGTAGTATACATAAACCAAGAAATAAATGAAGGGTAAAGAAAATTAAGCACACTTGTGCTGCCATCATAAACATGAATTATACCACCCCAAATCCTCCAGTCTCAACTGGGTTCAAAAGTAGCTGTTCTACTCGAACCAATTAACTTTACTTGGCAATGACTAAAAGTGTTCCTTAAAAGACTTCATTGTAGAAGAAAATGCAGATAATAAAAACATTGAAATATTTGAAATGGAAAATATTCAAATATCTTGCCTTATGCAGACCATATTAGTAGCAAATATAAGAACCAAACATAGGCCAGGTGCAGTGGTTCATGCCTCTAATCCAGCACTCAGGAGGCTGAGGCGGGTGGATTGCCTGAGCTCGCAGGTTTGAGACCAGCCTAAGCCAGAGAGATACGCTCCCAACTGTCTTTTAAAAATAGCTGAGCATTGTGGTGGGCACTTGTAGTCCCAGCTACTTGGGAGGCTGAGGCAAGAGAATTGCTTGAGCCCAGGAGTTTGAGTTTGCTGTGAGATATGACGCCAAGGCACTCTACCAAGAGTAACAAAGAGAGACAAAAAAATAAAATAAATAAAAAAGAAACAAACAAACATAATTACCAGTCTCTAGTATCCTCAACCTGATAAACCTTCATTGTATATGAAATAACTATGTCACATTATAAGCAAATAACTGCCAGTCAAACTAAAAATGACCAATCTACTAAGTATTTATTGACATGCATAATTCAAATTAAAATCAATTTATTTTCAAATTAAAGCAAATTTATGCTCATTCTAAATTAATATTTAATAAAGTGTTGATTTTTTAAATGCTAATTCTCCAAACTATATTAAAAAATACAAGCCTATTCACTTTTGCTGACCTCAAACTGACTGATGTCTACTCATTTCATACCTCATTGGCACATTCTTCACTATTAAATTTAGTGAAAATGTAAGATTTTCTCAAATTTTCAGAGAAACACTGTCAGGTGCAATAGAAGTTATCTATGTTGAATTACATATTACCTTTTCATCAGGCTGTTTCTTTTCTACCATTCCTAGTTAGAATATTTACAAGTATTAAAGAGAGTTTGATATAAAACAAATCCACAAAAATAAATGAAAGCTGAGATGAGAGCTCCATAAGAAGATTTCACAGCTCAAAAAATTGGACATCTTTGCACTGAGTACGTTAGTCATTATTCTAACCCGGACTGGAGAAAAGAAACCTTGAGCCAAAGGTTTTTCCGACTCTATACTAATCTTAGTAAAAGGTTTAAGAAACCAAATGCCAAAAACCATTGACTTCAGATGAGAATTTGAACAAACTTTGAGTCTTATTTGTTTGTACTGATCTTATTTCTCATGAGTCATCTACACAAACATATCATGAGCAAAGTAGTACAAATGTTTCTTATGCCCTTGTAGACACTTCACTGTCCTCTCTAAATATGTTGAATTACTGCACTTCTTTAAAATAGAAAAGCCACTTCTTTAGCCCCTCCATGCTTACCCAATATAACATGACTGGAAAGGTAATTAATGTAAACTAATTAAAATTTCAGTTTCATTAAATTATATGAATAATTCATACATTAATTGCTATTCTAAATTTTCATTGCATGTGCCCTGTTTTCCAAATATGCAGGTGCTTTTGAAGAGAAATATGGAAGTAAATGTGTTGAAAACTTATGAAATATAATTATCAAATCATTGTTTTATGGAACAATTTGAGATTTAATAAACTTTTGAAGCCTTTCCATTCTTGTTCAAGATATTTTTTGAACCAAGGAAAGCATCAGAAAAGTCTACTTTTCCAAGAAAAGCTGATTGTAATGCCAAAGTTTCAATGTAACCATGAAAGTTAGGCAGTAGAATTCAATCAAAAATATTTGATCTATTTGAAATCAAAAGAGCTGTTGAGCTAGCTAGGCATCTTCATGTTGAGAACATCAATATGCTAGGGAATGAAAAATAAAAGTATTACTTTTCTGTCCTGTACAAGACCATGCTACTATCAGAGATGGCGGGAATATGTTTAGATAGGTGAGAAGGTTAGGAATACTGAATTATAATGCTAACAGAGATAGTGAAGATTATGTAGAAAGATATGAATAATATTTATAAATAATGAAAGGGAACAGGTGAAATTATAAGGTACTAAAAGTAATTTTGTGAAAGACTGATTTTGTCAAAGCTGCATTCAAGGTTGGATCAATATATTTGAAATGAATAGCATACGATTTTAATTTCCAGAATTATGGGACAGCTTCATGGATGCTTTAATGGACAAACTGGATATTAAGTTCACCATTTCTCTGTCCTCTTCAAGATTTAGCAAAATATTACATCACTTTACATTGCACAAATGGTCTTTCCTGGAGATTTTGATGCCCTTTCTTATGCTGGCATTACTATCAAAACAAGTTCTGAACACTAATTACTTTTCAAACCATACAAGGATAAAAAGCAGAATTATTAAATCAAAGCATTATGAGCAGGGTTCAAATCATTATGTTGTATTTTAAGTAATGACATATAGAAAGGTCTAGCAATTTACTTGTTTCAACTTTGTCATATATCAGGATCTTCAGGCACTTCTTCAACATGGTTTTGATAACACAAAAGGTACTAGACAAGTCAAATAAGAATGGCAATCTCTTCAGAAGAAGCAAATATAGATGAAAGTACTGTTTGTAAAAATCATTTTACTATAACAAAGAAAATGAGAATGTGTATCTAATCTATCATATGGTAATAAACAGTAAGCCTGATGAAAAAATAAGACACTGAAACTCCCTGAAAATGGAACTTCTCTCAACTTCATTCTTTAAAAAAAAATCTAAAAAAAAATTTTTTTAAAGAATGTCTATGCCATTTCAGGAAGCATAGGAACCATTTCATTTATTATTCAAAGAAGACTATAAATTGTCATGGCCAAACGGTATCTAGTGAGGATGTGTAATGATGTGTCTGGAAGTTCATACCTTCACTGCACAAGGGAACCAGTTATATAAGAGATAAGATAGCAATTGTCTTATGCAGCATTTTGGTAACACCTCATTGTGAGGTGAAGTACATCTTGTGAAGTGCATCTTACTAGTGAGCTAAGGTAAAAGTTTTTAAATAGATTGGGTATGTAAGCCTCATTTCTATAATTCTAGCTATCTCAAAAAAAAAAAAGGATTGTTTTAAATAGTTCAATGTTTCTTCTGAACTGTGATTTTAAAAGAAAAAAAAATACAGGTCAGTCTCCATGGCACACATCTATAGTCCCGGTCACTCAGAAGGCTGAGGCAGGAGGATTGTTTATTGTTTGAGATCAGGAGTTCCAGGCTGCAGTACAATATAATGACCATGCTTGTGAACAGCCATGGCACTCCTAGCTGGACACATAACAAGATCCTGTCTCAAAAATAAACAATAACAATAAAGGGAGGGAGGGAAGGAAGGAACTTTATGGAAAAATACTAACATACTGACAGCAAACAAAGTTGGAAATTGAGTACAAAAGAAATGGTCAGTGAAATGTCTACCAGGCCAATTGACAAAGTTTGTTAAATATCAGTGAAGCTTCTTGTGGTAGTGAAAACTGGTATGTAATCTTTCTGGATAGAATTTTAGCAATATTTATAAATAGCCTCAAAAATTAGCCTAGTACCTCTTCAATGATGTGATTCATTCCACGATTGAGTTAGGGAAAATACAAAATGACCTTGGAAAACTTTATGGTGCCATATTCTACAGAACCACTCACGAAAAGTTGAAAGTACATTGCAAGCACATGAGAGCCAGCTGAAGGAGCTCCTCCTGTCCAAGGATGAAATAATCTGACCAACAAAATAAGTAGTGTGTATTGAACTATGTCCCAGACAATAGAATAAATACCTCAGTCCATACTGAAAAAAATAAGTGTAATAAATGAATCAGTAAACAAATAAATGGAAGATAAGTAACAACTCTTCACTACAGAATTCTAACTTATAAATGCATAAAGAACAAGAGAAATAGACAGTCATCATAAGCTATTATAAATGGGATTGCTTTCTTGATTTCTTTTTCAGATAGTTGTTGTCAGTGAATTAATAAACTATTTATTTTCCTTTAAAAATTTTTTTAATAATTCGCATTTCAAAACTTTGAGGGATACAAGTGTTCTTGTTACATGGATGAACTGTATAATCTTGAAGTCACGGTTTTTAATGTGTCTGTCACTAAAGCAGTGTACATTGTACCCAGCAGGTAAGTTTTTATTGCTTGCTCTCCTCCTTTCCTCCCCTTCTTTGTTCTAAATATCCTTTACACTAATTTATGACCATGAGTACACATCATTTAGCCCCCACTTATTAGTGAGAATATGCAGTGTTTTTTTTCATTCCTTAGATACTTCACTTAGAATAAAGTTCTCCAGTTCCATCCAATTGCTGCAAATGACATCATTCCATTCCTTTTTATGGCTCAGTAGTATTTCATGGTATACATACATACCATATTTTCTTTATCCACTTAACAGGTAATGGAAACTTAAGTTGACTTCACATCTTTGCAATTATGAATTATGCTACAATAAACACTCAGATACAGGTGTCTTTTTTGATATAATGACTTCCTTTGGATAGACACCTAGTAGCAGTAATACTGGCTCGAATAATAGGTCTACTTTTGGTTCTTTGAGAAATCTCCATACTATTCTTCACAGAGGTTATACTAATTTATATCCTATCAACAGTGTATAAGCCTTCCTTTCACCACATCTACACCAACTATTTTTTTTAAATAATGGTCATTCTGATAGGGGTAAGGTGATATCTCATTGTGGTTTTAATTTGAATTTACCTGATAACTAGATATGGTGAGCATTTTTTCATTGGTCATTTATATAACCTATTTTGAAAAACTTCTGCTCATGTCTTTTGCCCACTTTTTAATGGAGTTACTTATTCTTATTCTTGCTGATTTGAGTTCTTTGTGGATTCTGAATATTAGCCTCAGACAGTTTGTGAATAGTTTCTTCTATTTTGTAGGTTGTCCATTTATGTTCTTTGTTATTTCCACTGCTGTGCAGAAACTTCTTAATTTAATTAACCCTATTCATTATTTTAGATATTGCTATAGTTGCTTTGGATTCTTGGTCACAATTTTTTTGCCTAGCCTAATGTCCAGAAGAGTTTCTCCTACATTTTCTTCTAGAATTGTTTTAAATCTTATAGGTTTCAACTTTAACCTATCTAGAGTTAATTTTGGTGTATGAGGAAAGACAGGGATCCAGTTTCATTGTTTTGCATGTGACTATCCATTCTTCCCAGCACCATTTATTGAAGTATGTCCTTTCCCCAGTGTAAATTCTTGTCAGCTTTGGAGACAATAAGTTGGCTGTAACTATGTGTCTTTATTATGGAGTTCTCTATTTTATTTCATTGAACTATTTATCTATTTTTATAGCAGTATCATGGTGTTTGGTTACTATAGCCTTGTAGTATGATTTAAATCTGGTGATGCCTCCAGATTTGTTCATTTTCCTTGGGTATCCTTTGGATACCCAGACTATTTCTTCCATCCATATGAAATTTAGGATTGTTTGTTCTAAATCTGTAAAAAATGATGTTAGTATTTTGACAGGAATTGTATTGCATCAATAAATAATGTGGGGGCAGTATGGACATTTAATGATGTTTATTCTTCCAGTGCATGGACAGGTGATGTTTTCCATTTGCTTGTGTCACATATGATTCCTTTCATTTTATAGTTCTGCAAGATCTTTTATCTTCTTGGCTAAATATATTGCTGGATATATATTTTCTTTTTTTTTTAAGCTGTTGTAAATGCCATTGAGTTCTTCATTTGACTCTCATCTTAGCTGTTATTAGTGCATAGAAGCACTACTGATTTATGAACACTAATTTTGTAACCAGAGACTTTACAGAATTTATCAATTCTAGGAGTTTTTTCATGGACTTTTTAGGGTTTTTCTATAGATAAGATCATATCATCAACAAAAGAAGTTGTTTGACCTCCTTTTCCCCAAGTAGATACCATTTATTTGGTCTATAACTTTATCTTCTCAAAGACAAAACCCTCTGTTTCATTGATCCTTTTTTTTGTTTACATATTATTTACTCCTGCTTTGATTTTTGTAATTTCATTTCTTGTGCTAGCTTTGGGGTTGGTTTTTTTTTTTCTAGTTCCTTGAGGTATGACATGAGGTTGTTAATTTGTGATCTTTTTGATGTAGGCATTTAAGGCTATAAACTACCCTCTTACTACTGCTATACCTCAAAGATTTTGGAAGCCTTTGTCATTTCTCTCAATAAAGTCAAAAACTCTTTTGATTTCCATCTTGATTTCATCATTGGCCCAAGCATCTCTTAGCCGCAGGTTGTTTACTTTCCATGTATTTGTGGAACTTTGAGTGTTTCTCCTGGAATTGATTTCTAATCAGTTTCTATATCATTTGAGATGATATAAAGTTAATTTCAATTATTCTAAATTTGCTGAGAATTGTTCTATGGCCTAATGAATAATCTATCTTGGAAAATGTCCCATGTGCGGATGAGATGGACTGTATATTCTACAGTTTGGTATAGAATTTTCTATAAATATCTCCTAGGTCCATTTGTTCTGGAGTCCTACTTAAGTTCAATATTTTTGTTGTTGATCTGCCTAAACATCTATCTAGTTCTGTCAGTGAAGTGTTGAAGTCTATGGCTATAATGATGGTATGTTTATTTCTTTCCTTAGTTACAGAAGAATTTGCTTTATGAATCTAGGTACTCCTGTGTTCTGTGCATATGTTTTTAGGATTATTATATCTTCTTACTGAATTGATCCCTTTCTATCATTATATAATGATTATCCTTGGTTTTTTTTAACCATTGTTGATTTAGTCTTTTTAGTCTTATATGAGAATAGCTACTCCTTCGCATTTTTATTTCCATTTCTGTGAATTATTTTTCCTCTACTCCTTTACATTGAGTCTGTGAGAATCTTTATGAGTAAAATGGGCTTCCTGAAACAACATATATTTTTGTTTTTCATCCATTCAACCAATCTATATCTTTGAAGTGAGTCACTAGACCATTCATACTCAATATTAATATTGATACTAATATTAATATTGATACTGATATTAATATTGTTCTGGTCATAATGTTGATTGTTACCTTATAGCTTTGTTTTCTCACTTGTGTTAATGTTTTATAAAAGCTGTTCTAACTTTTGAGAATTTCTACACTGGTGGGTATCAATTATTCTGTTCCATGTGTAAAACACTTTTAAATATTTCTTGTAGGGCAGATCTAGTGGTGACAAATTCCCTTAGCGTTTGCTTCTCTGCAAAAGACTATTTCTCCTTCATTTATACGCTTAGTTTTGCATGATACAAAATTTTTGGCTGGCAATTATTATGTTAAAGGAGTCCAGAGATAGGACCCCATTCCTTTCGAGCTTGCAAGGTGACTGTTGAGGAATTTTCTGTCAGTCTACTGGTTTTCCTTTGTAGGTTACTTGATATTTTCACCTCAAGGCTCACAGGAGTTCCTCCTTCTCATTAATTTTGGCCAGTCTAATTATTATATGCCTTAGTGCTTCTCTTTTTTTTAATAAATCACCCATTACTCATTGGGTTTCCTGTATGTGGATGGCTAAGTCTCTAGCAGTAGCAAAGTTTTCCTCAATTATTCCCTCAAAAAAGTATTCCATGCCTTCTATTTTTTCTTCTTCTTCCACAGAGATGCCTATACTTTTTAAATGTTGCCATTTTACATAGTTCATATTTCTCATGGACTTTGTTCTTTCCTCTTGATTGAGCTCAGGTCTGGGGTAAAGGGGAGCCAGTGCTCTGTTCTCAAGAAGCTCCTGGTTCACTGACCATAGCAGTTCTTGGCCTTGAGAAGAAAAAGTCTCTCCATCAGGAAAAGGTAGAGAGAAATGGCTAGTCAAGGGTACAAAGTTATAGTTAGATAAATGAAATAATTTGTTTCTGGTGTTGTATTGCACAGTAGGGTGACTGTACTTAACAATTATATTTCAAAGCAGCTAAGAGAGGGTTTTTGCTATTTCTACCACAAAGATGCAAGTATTTGAGTTGGTGGATATGTTATTTACCCTGATTTAAGCCCTGCACAATGTATACACATATCAAAACATCACACTGAACCAAATATATATAATTGCTATGTGTTGATTAAAAACAAATAAAACTTAAAATATAAAATCACTACAAAGCAAATACCACCAATATAAGTGCTGCAGGAAATAGTCACCAATGACTGCTTAAATTAGTATTCAAAAATTTGAGGAAAACAGAATATTTGCATAATCTCAAAGTATATCCCCAAAAATATTATTATAAAGGGAAAATTTTTTACTTTTCAATGTGAAAAAAACTGAAGACATCCCTATAATCAAGGTCAACATCACCAGAAATAAGATTTCATGTATCAGTTATGACACATGGAAAAGGGAACAACATCACTTCTATGCTATTGCTAACAATGCACAACCTCAATCTAATTATGAAAATCTCAAACAAACACAAAGGTTTGGAAGGTCCTGGAAGCCTGTATACTTCAAGAGCAGAAAGTTCATGAATGATAATGAAAGACTAAATAATTGTTACAAATTGGAGATTACAGAAAAGTGATATCTTAATATAATATGGTATTCTGAATTGTACACTGGAATTCAAAAAGGATACTAGTGGGGAAAGTGGTGATTCTGGAATAACTATGGTAGTTTAGTTAATGTAATTATATCAATGTTAACTTCCTAGTTTAGTTTTGATAATTACCTTAGTTATGTAAGATGTTAACATTAGTGTAAGGTGGATGAAAGGTATATGGAAACTCTGTGTACTATTTTTGCAATTATTGTGTAAGTGCAGAATTATCTCAAAATAAAAAGTTAAAAAATTACAAAATGAGTGCTTTCTTTTATATTTACTTTCAATGCTTTCTAAGCTATCCTAAAAAACAATTTCCTATTATAATTTTATAATTAGGAAAATGCCTTTTACTATACTTAACCAGATTGTATAAATATTATGTAATAATCTGACATACAATTATTATAATTATATTAATGTATAGTTATATAATATCTATCCTATATTATTAATATATGGTTATATACAAATATTATGTAAGTTGAATTGGTTTTCAAGTTATGATGAGATTATTATCATATAATAATAGCAATTATTATTATCATTAGTCTAAACAATAATATACATATTTCATTAATTTTCATAAACTGTGATGCTGATACTATTATTGTTACCATTCCTATTTTACAGATAAGAAAGGTAGGATTTTGAACACTTATGCAATTTGCCAAAGTTGGCTTATCTATTTATTGAAACAGGACTGTTTGACTCCAGAGCCCAAGCTCATAACAATGTTGCTCCTTAGTATATCACCCATAATATGATTAAGGAGTTCCACAAACTTGGCTCTGTGAGAGCAGCATAGAATTATCTAAAATGACGATACATTTAAGACTCTAGCACACTGATTCAGGAAAAAAGTTATATGTGTTTTTATATATATAACAAGCAAAACAATTTGTATACAGATGCTTCTCAACTTACAATAGGGTTTTGTCTGAGTAAGACCATCATAAATTGAATATATCTGTCAAAAGTACATTTTGTACTTACAGTATTTTCAACTTATGATGTATTTACCTGTAGGTGACCCAATTGTAAGTCAAAAAGAGTAGTGACTGCATCTAGCTTTTGCACAATTGCAAAGTTAAAAAATCATAAGTCAAGCGACAGTAAGTTGGGACCATCTACATATATGTCTAGATAAATATGTATACACACAATATTTCAAAGTAATCCGTAATACATGCTCATTAAGTAAAATGGGCAAGAAGCACTGAATTTTATAACCTGTCATGATTTATTTTGAAAACGGTTCTCTTTGTTTTGTGGCAAAACTTGGTCTCCCAGTATTCTTAAAGCTAAAATAATTTAAAAACATATAATGATTTTTTTCTATTTTGTTAATTTAAAATTTTCAAGTTTTAATGTATCTAAGAATCACCTGGTGCACTTTTTTAAATGCTGGTTTCCTGGGGCTACTCTTTAACATTCTGAGCCATAGGCTTGAATAAGACCTGAACGGATTGTCTACTAGTCCTCCTGATGCCTCCAATGCTAGTGGTTCTCAAGTTCAAGGTTTTCAATAATTCTTTTGTTTAATAGAAAAAAATACTAATTTTTTGAATCTACTAGAAGTTCCCTGTCAATTATATAATATCAGATATTTGAGCAACATTTATATTATAAAGTTATACTATGTCTATAAACCACAAAGTACATGGTATGAATTCAGATAGCATATTATACATTAGGGCCATGTCCTACCGCTGTCAATATGTTGGGTTTGTTCTGGGTTTTGTTTTGTTGTTAGTCATCTTTTTCACCACTTATTTTTGAGCAAATCAAATAAGTTCAGTTAGACTTATTCCTAGAGAAACTTAAATACCAACAGAAATCCACCACTTCATTTGTGAAACAAGCTGTATGAATTTAAAAATTATGAAATGTGTTTCATAAGCACATTTATATTTTTGATCCCATCTGGTAGTTGTTATATACCTAACTGCTTTTTATGGCATTTGCTTTTTGTAATTTGACCTGGTCATCATCTTTGATATCAAAATCCCATTAATTTTTTTAAAAAGCCATTAGAAAGAAGTAGATTTCTCTAAATAATTTTGGTTTTTCAGAATTAGCAAGAACAAGCACAGTTCCAAATAAATTTTGGAGGCACTCCAGCAACCTAACACATTCAATATGCAATGGGAAATTTCTGCTTTAAAAACTTGAGTAATTAGATTTTGAGAATCTAACTTCCATGATGAATGAGTAAGTCTTGTTGATACTGATACAGGGACTTTGTCATTATTTCAAACTATACAAAGAGTTTTTAGCTATCATACAACCTCTCTCTATCCAACTGAGTCTGTATATTAAGCTCCATTTTCATCCTGTGAGAACATCTCTGGAGTTATGAACTATTTGAAATTTAACATGAACTTAATATTTAATCTTAAAGTAAAATCAACTATACAAATAGCACTTCAGAAATTTTCATGTTATCCTTAATATATTGCCTATAGAATCCCATGAAGACAAAACATTGCCACAAGAAGTTAATATCTAAATACAACTTGACCCAAGTAAAATAGTTCTCTTCCTCTCTAGTACATAGAATATGCCATATACTCATAACTCAACTTTGAATATATATTCCAAGAGATCTCTAGGTCTGTAAATAGGGTGCTAAACTCTGACCAACCTGAACATTATATTCACAATGGGAGTAGATTGTATGGTAAAGAATATCTAGAGTGTGTACCTGAAGCTATTTTAAATTTTTTAAAGTATTTTAAAAATATTTTCTGTGTATTCTTCTTAATTTATATAAATATGAGTGACATAAACATTTTTCAGAACCTTGCCCTTCTCCCTGTTAGTAATAATAGTAAACAACAGACTCTTTTTGAGATAAAATTTATATAACATAAAGTTCATCATTTACAGTGTATAATTCAATGTTTGTTTAGTATAGTCACAGTGTTGTGCAATCATCACAATATATAATTCCAGAACATTACCATCACCTGAAAAAGAAACTTTGTATCTGGTAGCTATTATACTCCCTGGGTTTACCTATACTGGACATTTCATATAAGTGGAATCATATAATATGTAGTCAAAAATACCTTATATTTTCAAGTACATTGTATCAAAGTACTTTCATATTTGATTGAGAAGTAGAAGTGTAAGTTTGTTTTATAATGAAATCCCTTTTTATTGTTTAAATGGTTTTAAAGGAATAAAGCCACTTATTAACTAGATGAAATATTTTCAGATTCTAGCTTAACACTTATTAGTTATGTGAACTTAGATAATATACTAAAATATATATATCAAAAAAATTGGACTCCAGGCCAAGTTCTGACATTAAAAAGTGAAATAGCACACCCTTAAAAATATTTCTTTATGCATTTGATGTTCAGTTTCATTATCTGTAAATGAAATAGCCAGTACAAATTCTTGTTTTCAGTTGATCTCTATGGCCTTTGGGTCAAATATAGAGACAGGAGTGTCCAACCTGTGGCTGCAGGCCACATGTCAGATATGAAAAGTATTCAGGAACATTATTATTATTATTATTATTATTATTATTGCTAATCAGCTTGTATTAGTGCTTGTGAATTTACTGTGTGACCCAAGACAACTCTTCTTCTTCCAATGTGCAGCAAAGTAAAAAAAAAAGGTTGGACAGTCTTGTGAGTAGAACCTCCATAAGGCCACCTCCTTAAGTTGACCTAATTTTCATAGACCAGACATGTACCACATGCACTCAATGAAAACTTCTTATGTTAATCAACTCTGAATGTTGACCAATTTGTTACAGTCTTTTGGGTGGTAAACTTACAGAGATTCTACTGTATATGAGTCTATTTATTTCTTAAACTTGTATCTTTAATTAATAAATTTGCAAAACAGAAGGCACCAAGCATAGCTGGGTTCACTGGTGAATTGTATCAAATTATTTAAAAAGAAATTATACCAATTCTCTATAATCTATGTCAGAAAATAGAAGCAGAGGGAATACTCACTAACTAATTCTGTGAGGCCACCATTACCCTAACACCAAAAACAAAGACGTTAGAAGAAAAGAAAACTACAGATCAGTATTTTTCATGAATATAAAATCAATAATTCTCAAAAAAACTTACTGAATCATATCTAAAAATGTATTAAAAGAATTAATTATGTAACACAACCAAATAGGATTTATTCCATTTATGCAAAGCTATTTCAACATTTGAAAATCAATTAATGCAAATACATCATGTCAATAAGCTAAAAAAGAAAAATCACATGATATCTACAGAAAGCAAAAAACAAAACCAAATGTCAATCCAATTCCCATTCATGATAAAAATTTGCAGTATACTAGGAATTGAGAAGAACTTCCTCAGCTTGAGAAAGAATACCTATATTAAAAAAAAAACCTACAGTTATTATGATACTTAATGGTGAGAAACTCAAAACTTTTCCACTAAGATCAGGAATAAGGCAAGGATGTCCCCTCTCACCACCGCTTTTTAACATTATACTGGAAGTCCTAGCTCATAAGACAAAAACAAAACAAAACAAAATAAACTGGTTAGTTCTTCCCAAAGATTAAAAACTATCTTTGAATTTTATTGGATTGCTTATGCAGAAAATCTTAAATAATCAACAAAAAAAATTTGGAACTAGTAAGTGATTATAACAAGATTACAGATACTAGGTTAATATACAAGTGAACTTCTTTTCTAGAAACCATCAGTAAGGAAGTGGAATTTGAAATTAAAAACACAATATCATTCATACAGGCACCAAAAACATGAAAACAGTCAGGTATAAATCTAGCAAAATACACACAAGATCTACATGAGGAAAACTACATAATCTAAAGAATTATAAGAATTCTTTGATCCAACCTGTGGCTGCAAAGAAGTAAATAAATAGAAAGATATTCCATGTTAAGGGATAGGAAGTCTCAATATGGTCAAAATGTTAGTTATTCCCAATTTGATCTACAAATTCAATGCAGTCCAAATCAAAATCCCAGCAAGTTATTTTGTCAATATCAACAAAATGATTCTAAAGTTTATATGAAGAGGCAAATGACCCACAATAGAAAGCACATTACTGAAAGAGAAGAAAAAAGTTAGAGAACAGATACTACCCAACTTCAAGATTTACTATGAAGCTACAATATTCAAGACAATGTGATACTGGTGAAAGAAGAAACAAACAGATCAATTGAACAGAATAGAAATTTTAGAAATAAACCCACAAACATAAGTAGAGTCAATTTATCTTTGGAAAAAAGAGCAAAAGCAATACCGTGGGGGAAATAATACCCTTATTAGTAAATGATGCTGCAACATCATTTTGCATTCACAAGAAAAAAATGAATTTAGACATAGACTTTATACCCTTAATAAAAATTAACTCAGAATGATTATAGACCTAAATGTAAAATGCAAAACTACGTAGCTCCTAGAATATAACACAGGAGAAAATTTAAATGACCTGGGGTTTGGCAATAATTGTTAGACACAACAGTAAAGGCATAATCTACGAAAGAAGAAATTGATAAACTAGACTTCATTGAAATTAAAATTTTCTCTCTGCAAAAACCACTGTCTAAAGAATAAGAAGGCAAGCCACAGACTAGGAGTAAATATTTGCAAAAATTATAAATGGCAAGGCCAATATATTCTTTGTATACTTATTCAATAAACAAACCAAATAAATAATTAAAAAGAAATTATACCAATTCCCTACAATCTATTTCAAAAAATAGAAGCAGAGGAAGTATTCGCTAACTAATTCTGTGAGGCCACCATTACCCTAACACCAAAAACAAAGACATTAGAAGAAAAGAAAACTACAGACCAGTATTAAATGAATTAACAATGAAAACTTACCAAGAAAAATTATTTAAAAATAGGGCAAAGACCTTAACAGACACCTCATCAAAGAAGACATACAGATGGCAAATAGGTATAGAAAAGAAGCTCCACATCATACGTCATCAGGGAAATGCAAATTAAAACAATGACATACTGACGCACACCTCCTAGAGTGGCTGAGATCCCAAGCACTGACAATAGCAAATGCTGGGGAGTGCGTGGGGTAACAAGAACGTTCCTTCATTGTTGGTGGGAGTGCAACATGGTGCAGCCACTTTGGAAAACAGTGTGGCAGTTTCTAAAATTACTAAATTCTCTTACAGTACAAATTCAATAATCACCTGAAATTCACCTGAAAGAACTGAAAACGTATGTCCACACAAAACTTAGATTTGTTTATAGCAGCTGTATGCACAATTGCCAAAACCTAGAAGCAGCCTACTCGTCTCTTAGTATGTGAATGCATAAAGACAATGGAAAATTATTCCATGCTAAACAGAAACAAGCTACCAAGCCACGAAAAAACATAGAGGAAATAAATGGTTATTACTAAGTGAAAGAAGCCAATAGGCAAATGCTCCATCCTGTATGAGTCCTCCTGTTTTGCAATACAGAAAAGACAAAACCATGAAAAGAATAAACAGATCAGAGGTTGCCACAGGTTGGTGGGGAAAGAGTGATGAATAGGCAGAGCACAGAGGATTTTAGGGCAGTGAAACTGCTCTGTATGATATAATTTAAGTGGATACATGTTATTATAAACCTGCCCAAAGCTATTAAATGTTTAACACCAAGTCATAATACAAAGATAATAATTTGTTGATATAGGTTCAGCAATTGTAAGAAATACACCATTGTGGTGGGAAATTTTAATAGGGGAGTCTATGCATGTGCAGGTAGGGGTGGGGATATATGGGTAATCTTTTTTTTTCTTTTTTTGCAGTTTTTGGCTGGGGCTGGGTTTAAGCCCGCGACCTCCGGCATATGGGGCCAGCACCCTACTCCTTTGAGCCACAGGCGTTACCCTATATGGGAAATCTTTATAGCTTCTTCCTAGTATTGCTGTGAGCCTAAACCTCTCTAAAGAATAAGAACGATTAAAATAGATATGTATATAATTCTATAAAAATGAAGCATAAATAAATCATTCCCATTTTCTAATGAAAAGTAAGACCCCAAAGAATATCTGAGACAATTGTTTGTTATGTCTGAGACATATCAAAATTTCAATTTAATTTTACTTTATTTTTTAAAAATCATAAAACTTAGTATTTGTTATATAGATTAAAAGTGGCATCCTCACAGAAAGTTAAATGATCAAATATCATGTATTCTATGAGATACAAAAAAAGGAAGAGTTGAATTTCTCTACACAGAATTGTGGAGAGTGGCCCCCACACTGGCATTCTCTATTAACTGACGGGACATTATAAGGCATTGCAATCTATGCACGCCCAGTAGAGACTTCTGAAGCAAACACCCTATTCTGACCATATTTATTCAATAAACAAACCAAATAAATATTTAATACTCTCTAACTTTGAGTTCCAAACTTTAGACCAAATATTTTCTAACTCATCATCTTAAACTATCCTACTTCCTAATCTGACCTCAATGTTTTCATCATGAGCTTAACACTATGATAATCAGTTAAGAAATAAACTTAATACTTATAGACTTTAGATTCTATCACTCATCCCTGATCTTAGAATCCTACACATATATTTTACTGCATAGTAACTCATCATTCTAGAGTAACAAGTGAAGTCATGAAAGTGGAATGAAAATTAATTTCTTAGAATTAACTTCTTAGAATGAATACTGCTTCCTACAAACTACCATGTGTGGCATGTTTTCTGTAAATTCAGATTATAATTTAAATTTCAATTCAAATGAAATAGAAAAAAACAGTATTACTGCCAACTGATGTACTCTTTTTGTTACCTTGACATTTTAGCCACGTTTTCCTTCTCCCAATTTAATAATATAGATGTTTTTAAATAACATTTTTTCCAAAACTAAAACAAGTCAATAAACTGGGACATTTAGAAATCTTGAATCAGCATTTTCAAAGGTACTAAATTCTATCATCTATCCCATATCATCAAATTGTCTTTTATTATTTATTTATTTATTTATTCATTTATTATTTTTTTGAGATAGGGTCTTATTCTGTCGCTGGAGCTAGAGTGCAGTGGCATGATCATAGCTCACTGCAACATCAAACTCCTGGGCTCAAGCAACTCCTACTGCCTCTGTCTTCCAAAATTCTAGGAATACAGACATGAACCACTGGGTCCAGCCTCATTTTAAAAATTACCTTTTAAAAAATGAGATTTATAGAGTCCTTGACTGCTTTTTCAGCGTGGCTATTGTTGGTGTATATAAAGGCTACAGATTTATGGGTGTTGATTTTGTAGCCTGAAATGGGACTGTATTCCTTGATCACTTCTAAAAGTTTTGTAGTAGAATCCATGGTGGTTTCCAGATATACAATCATATCATCTGTGAAGAGTGAAAGTTTGATCTCTTCTGACCCTATGTGGATACCCTTGATGTTTGGAAAGTACTTAGAGATCTAAAAATTGACCTGCCATTTGATCGTATAATTCCTTTACTAGGTATATACCCAGAAGACCAAAAATCACATTATAACAAAGACATCTGTACCAGAATGTTCATTGCAGCCCAATTTATAATTGCTAAGTCATGGAAGAAACTAAGTGCCCATCGATCCACAAATGAATTAATAAAATGTAGTACATATATACCATGGAATATTACACAGCCTTAAAGAAAGATGGAGACTTTACCTCTTTCATGTTTACATGGATGGAGCTGGACCATATTCTTCTTAGCAAAGTATCTCAAGAATGGAAGAAAAAGTATCCAATGTACTCAGCCCTACTAAGAAGCTAATTTATAGCTGTCATATGAATGGTATAACTATAACACAAGAATATAGGGAAAGGGACAAGGGTATGGAGGGAAGAGAGGAGGTTGGGGCGGAGGGAGGGTAATTGGTGGGGCCACACCTACGGTGCATCTTAGAAGGGTACAGGCGAACCTTGCTAAATGCAGAATACAAATGTCTTCATGTAATAATGGAGAAATTTCCAGGAAGGCTATTTTAATCAGTTTGATGAAAATAGTTAAGATTGTATATGAAACCAGCACATTGTATCCCTTGATTGCACTATTGTACACAGCTATGATTTAATGATAAAGACAATTTAAAAAATGAGATTTATTATAGTTTCATATTTCTTAAAGTTTTATGAGTAAGCCCAAATCAAAAGACATAATTTTAAGACATCAGAATCTTATAAGGGACCCAAAAGGGACTTACTGTATACCACCCGAGATTAAATGAAATTGAATGGATATATTTGTTATAAAAATATTCTCCTAGAAGCTTTTCCATTGTCCGATAATTTAAAAGTTGCTAGGTTACTCCTAGAAGCAAAATCAATACTGAATGTCAAAGGAAAACATGAAATAATTAATGCAAACCTAAATATTTGGCTTCATGCTTTTAGAAAGTTAATTCCATCTTTACTAAAGTGATATCACCATTATATATATATCCATCTCAAAAAAGTTATAACAGTGATTAAATATCTGAGGAGAAAGCAGCAGTCTCTGAAAAAGTTAAACTGAATCCCATTTCTAGACTAGCTAGATCAGGGGTTTCTTCCTGTCTTATTCATTGCTTATCTCCAACACAAAGAACATGTTAGGCCAATACTAAACACTTAATAAGTGAATGAATCTTCTGGAAATGCTTGTTCTTTACCTTTGTCATAGCAGTCAGTTCCTATCAAAGTCAGACTATGTTCTGGACCCAGAAAAGTGATTTCCCTCAGATTTAGAGTGACTGAACTTACAAAATGCAATGATGGCTTATCTAGTAAAAGAAAAGTATTTTCGAAGCTTCCTAAGAAAGTCTTGGAGAAAAGAGAAACATATCAGGGGCTCCTTCACCAACACCCTCCAGATGCACTTTATATATAGTAAATGGTAGTAAACCTTGGGAGGTTTTATTATAATCTCCATTTCACTGGAATCGGAATTAATGACTCACTCATATGACATACTTGTTCCTTCCTTGATTTTTTTCCCCTCACTTCTCTATCTACTGCTGGCTGCTTCTGTCCCATATCTAATCTTACCTTTCAATGCCTTTCCAATTGGCTTTCCACTCCTATTGCAAAGTTTCATAGCTATCACTCGAATCCCCACTTCCCACCTCCCCTGCAAAGTCTCTTCCAGTGTTTCCTTTCCCATTCTTTCTTAGTAGACAGTACTGACAAACCACTCTCATAAAAACCTGAAACTTAAACTTCCTCTCAATGTCTATACTGGGATGAATATATAGCAATAATATATATACATATATTCATAGCAACATGATAATAGCAACATTAATAATGATAATAGCAACAGATGTTTATTGAGCACTTAATACTTGCCAGGTACTTCATATAGGTTATTTCATTTATTTAGCACAAAACTTAAAAGCTACATGTCATTCCCTTTCCAAAGCTGAAGAAGCTAAGGCCCATAACTTTGCAATATCATATAGTAAATAAATAGCAGTGCTGGGACCTACTGGACTATGTTGTTAAATATTATCCAATATTGCCTCTCACATAACTTATAATCATCTGATTAATTTTCTAAGTCAGAGTCCAATGCTACTTCTTTCTCTCTCATCCAAGCCCAAAAACTAGTCCTGAAACTGTAAAAACATATTAAGTCTGATTAAGAAACTGATGCAAAAAATATTGAATGTTTTTAAAAATTTCTTAACTAGTTTTAGAAAACCTATATTCAGGTTTTAACTTCATCACTGTGTGATTTTAGCCATTTAATTCAGTCTCCCTGTGCCTCAAATTCTCATCTTTAAATGAAAATAATAAAACCTGCTTTACATAACACACTTGTTTTGAAAACTAAACAAAAATTTTAAAACACCATAAAACCAATTGAGGAAGGTGAAAACACCATATGAGTGTAAACTGACCCAAGAATTCAGCAACCTTTCTAGACTCTCAGGCTTGTTTTTCTTATAGTGAACTGCTAACATGATCCTCTCTTGCCATTAAACTGTGTGACTATTTTGAACTGACCATTATTCTCATGAAATGCAAACTTTTGATTTATTTCATGGGGATAATATGAAATCAAATTTTGGCCTTCTAAAATTTTCATCAGCTTTATTGCAGTCCTTTTTTCCTAGCTAAACTTGTATTTTCCCTGCTCTTTTAAGTCACAAACTGGTTGCCCATCTAGCCCAGTAATATCATCCTTTTCTAAATTCCTCTAGTTAATCCTCATTTGGTACTAAACCCTTTAACTGTTCCCCACAAGTGACAATCCATAAGCCACATCAAACAGGCTTCAGCCTGTTTTTCTAGGACAGTCTCCAAAACACACACACTTTCTCACTCTCTCCCAATCTCTCTCCTTCTCCAAAAACGGATTTTTTTTCCTATATCTAATATTCCCTAAATCTCCATTCAATAAATCCTGTGTAGTTCCTCTCTCACTTCCAGAGAAACTGTTACTGGTAACATTGACCCTATATATTCTGAGCAATCATGGTATCCTAATTTATGTATTGGTTTAAGTTTAGTAAAGTGGACAAACCTTTCACTCTTTATATATATACATATATATCTCCATTTTGATTCCCCAGAGAAATAGCTCTAGTTTTAAGCAGGCAGGCTGACTGACATACTTCCTTCCCCTGCCCCCACCCCTGCTCTGACACGTCTCCTGCCCTTTATTTAGGCTCTATTCTTAGTAGTGACTCCCGCATTCTTCCTATCTCCCTGCTCCCTCTCTGCCCAAACCTGGCGTCCGGAGGAGAACTGGGCATGCTCAGTAGTCACAGCTGATTCCGGAGATGCAAACTGGAATCTTTTTGCAGCGTTTGAGCCCGGCAGGAGAGGTAAGGCCCTGAAAACGCAGTGGCCCAGAATCTGCCCACTCCTCATACAGTACCGTTTGATTTAAAGGTGTGTTCAAAGCCTGGGAATGAACTCGGAAATGGGCAGCTTACTTCCAGTACCTAGTCTGCAGATGGTTCACCCACCTGAGTAACAGAGCTGAGAAACAGCCCTTCAGTCTGGGTTAGTGCAGGGAAGGGATTTCTGCTGTAGCATTGCTGATAGATTCCTGGAAGCTATCAGCTTTGCATCTCTGTTGCGTCAAGAAAATACTGGGGTATTTTTTCTTTCTTTTTTTTTCTTAAACACAGCAACATCAGCTGCTCCAGACTGAAAAAGATGTTGCCTGAAAATCTCCAAAGTCTGCAAGCCAGACAGAGAAATTGTGGAAAGGACAGAAAAAAATCAATGACCTATCTAAAAATTAAATCTAGGGAGACAGCTTAAGGACCCAGAAATAAACAGATGGGCTACTTCCAAATGAGTTCAGGAACCTTTCTGATCTTCAAAACTGAATACTGTGCCTGTGCCCCCCAAATGCATACCTGATTTGTACATGAACCATGACCCATTTCCCTTTGAGAAAGAGAGTGACCACACACACACACACACACAATCCTCTGTTCTCTCTCCTGGTGGCTGCAGACTAAATCTTTAGAGCTGAAACAGGAGCAGATTCCCTCACCTCACTGGCTGGGAATGAGGTATGTGGAGGAAATGTGTCAGGGTTAAAAATGATAAAACGGGGCTTCTTTGCAAGGGCTTAAACCACCAAGCAGTAACAGGCAGTGAGAGAGAGAGAGACAACTGCCCCTGCTGCTAAAACCTAGCCATTTCTTCAAACAGCAGCAAACATGAGACATTTCATCACTGTAGTGCATCCATATTGAGAAGGGGGGTGGGGGAAATCATGTGCTTTGCTTTATGCATTTCAGTCTCCGGAGATGGGAGGAGACCCCTGTCCATATGTCGTGGGAGCTATCCACCACCCCAAAAGTACATTCACTGCACCTAGCTAACAGACCACTTGCCTGACAGGTTTTGTAGCAAACGCTGTTAATCTAAGTGACAGCAGGTTGTCTCTTACCGTAGGCAGCAGCGGCTCCATTTGGGCTCCCTGGTCTTTAATCTCCATGTTTTGTAACGCCTCTGGAATAAGCACCTTGCTCTGCAGTGTCTTCAGTGTCTTACACCCAGCCCGGCACTCGCTCTGCTTAGTATTCGGATCAGGTAGCTCTGAAGCAGGAGGCAATTGCACACTCCAACTCACCAGAGTCACATGGCTCCTACTCACTCGGGCTGCTGGCCAGGTTTTGCACTGAATGCCTTGGATCCCTGGGCCGGTAAGAGAGATCCCCCAAGCCCTGTATCACTGCCCACACCTGGCTACTGGTATAAAATACAGCCAGCAATGCTATAAGTCTAATGGACATTAGGAATCTCACCTAAGATGCTAACTTCTTATATAGACTAGTTCAAGCTGGCTTCCAGCCAGCTAAGCCTGATTTTGACACTAAGGCAACTCGCTTCAGTCCCAGAACCCCACAGCAGACATAATTTAAACAAGATGGTGTTACTAAGAACGTTTACTACGCGTCCTGCTCTGAGTACCTGGGGTCTTTGAAAACAGATAGGATGACCTCAAAATTAGTACGTCTGGGTGAGACTGAATATTCACTAACCGCAAAAAAGGGAAACATTTACACTAATGTTCACTCAATAAGAATCGGACAGATACTTTCAATATTTAAATGGTAAGAAACTTAGGTAATTCGTAAACTATTGAAAATGAAATATATCATTTCTACGACTTCCCAACAAAAATGACAGGGCCAGAGAATATTTTGATAGCAGAAAGGATTAAAATACTAAAGCACTTTGAAAAGACAATGATTACAAGATAAGATAGCCCAAATGTACACCCCTTCAGATTAAAAGTCTCAACAAAAGAGACGTAGAGATATCTAAACAATCCATGGAAGAAAAGAAGTTAGAGAAGCTCTTGTTGGGGAAAATAGTTGATAATGATCACTAAGTGACTTCACTTATTTTCTAAAATTGATTATAGATATGGAGTTTTTTAAGTAATGAAGCCCATATATCACTGGATCTCAGATTAATTATGGAGGTTACAAATGAAGATGGGTAAAACACTTTCAGGAGTTAAAAGTGGATGACTAAAATTATTAAGATAGTTTATTATAAATAAGAAAATTTTCACCAAATTCTAAAACCTTTAATCAGTAGAAGTGGATATTAAATTATTTTCAGCAATACATAAAAATTTTCTATTATACTCATCACAGGTGCAATTATAGATAACTTTTATCTGTTTTCCTTCTTGATACAACTCCTTAAAATAGCTTCTATTATTTGCATAAGAAAAATGTTTTTTTAACCATAATGATTACTATTATTTGAGTGCCTACTTTGTACACAGCACATTGAAGTAATAACACATATTCAAGTAATAAGATATCTAACTAGGAATTTACTGATTTGGTGCTCAACTTGACTTTCTACCACTGACTGATGAATAAAAGCTCCCCTGACATTCAAATAACCATAGTCAACAATCACAAATAATTTGTTAGAATAACAATAATAACTCTGTTTAGAAAGAATGTTTCTAAGAAGCTCTAAGTCATACATTTTATATTTCTTCAAAATTATTTTAAATATAACAAAGAAAAAGTCTGATTCTTATTCCAAAAGCCAGAATAAAAATAGAATTATCTTCTAAACTACTATTAATCTATATTTCTTTACAGTGTATATTATTAAATCATGAAGGTACTTTGCTAGAACAACCATTGTTTGAGTGCTTAATGTATGCAGTGATACTATTTCTACCATCAGAATAGGACTTAATCAGGGTTGCAACAGCAGACATCCTACTTCTAAAGAACAAGAAAAAACCATAGTTCTAAAGTTCTCTGACCTAAGATATTGAATACGAGCCTAGCAAAAAGAAAGTGGAAAAAAGAAAGAATGATCTTCATTTAAACTACTATGTTTATCTTACAGAATATATTAGAATTAATGCCTATAACCTGAGAGAATGTATCTACATATTACACAAGTCCCCAGGAGGAAGATATTTTTTAATTTTTGTTAATTTATTTAATTTCAGTTTAGTACGAGGATACAGAGGACTAGGTTATATTGTTTGCTTTTGTTAGGTAAAGTCCCACGTTGCAGTTGTGCCCCTCACCCAAGGGTGCCATACACCCTTACATTGTGCCTGTTAGGTGAGAGCACACCAACCCCCTCCTCCTCCCCTCTGCCCCCGACTTGAGTTTCATTATGTTTTTCTCTAAGAAAATCAGTATAGAACTGATAAACTTTGGAGAAGAAAGCCATCACTAGGTAATCGGATTTTTGCTAACAAAATCAAAGAATTTTACAACTCAGTTTCTCCACTGATTGTCTAATTCAGGAGCTAAAGAGGAATAAATGGGAAGAGGAAATCCATCTTGCATGAGCAGCTTTTTTTCAACTACATATTAATTGACTTAGAGATTATAATATAACCTCAGTGGGAGCTAGGAGAGGGAATAGGTATTTTGAAAAATAATCCCAAGTAAATTTTATATTTCTTCCATTCCAGAACTCTTTCCACTATAGTGAAGTTTCTTTGGGTCCTGGATGATTAAAAATGGGTTCACGTTTAGACTGCTCATATTTAGAAATCCAATGACATTCTATTAGCCATAATTTAAAACATCACATTAAGTGTTGCAAGATTGAATTTCTCCCAGGAACTAAATGTTCCAGATGCCCTGCTGGAATGAAACAATAGTCTGGTCTTCATTTAGCCAGTCCTACTATGTGTGAGGTACTATGCTTCTGATGCTCTTTCCTGTCATACCCAGCAATATTAAAGTGGAATTTTCCTCCCTGCAGAATGAAATAAAAGTCGGGATTGACCATAAGCCAACCATACAGACAAAGAGGAATTTCAGAAAAAAAACTAACAAAAGAGCCACCTTTCTCCCCTGCTGCCCCTGCCGTGGCCAATAGGAAAAGAACACAGCCACCATGGTGTGCTTCCTTCCTTGATCTGTCCCGCATCCTGGGACTCTTGCTGACCTCAAATTTGTCCTGCATCCTGGGACTCTTGCTGACCTCAAATTTGTCCTAATCCCGTAAGTATACAAGTCAGCATGGATTCCATGTACTTCCAGTTCCTCTTCCTTTTGCTATTTTAAACCCTGGGGGTTAAGATATGCAGATTAATATAATGTTTATCTTAGAGAAAAGTCCATCTAATATTGATTATATTGGAAGAAAACACTGTATTCTAAAGGTTATTGCCAACACTGGTATTTCAAGAAAACAGTTTCAGTCCTGATGGTATTAGGTTTCTAGCTTAGATCTCAAAATTCTTTGCTTTGGCCCCTTTTAATATAAAATAGCTGAACTTTAGGTTGGCAATGAGTTCAGAAATATATTCTGAACAGTAATGCTATTTTAGTAATAATATTGCCAGACCAATATTCCAACAAACTGTTATTTTTCATGTACAAAAATACACCACAGCACAGTTCATAGCCGTTACTTACATTTTATCCCTTTGTACCTCTTCCCTTTGGGACCCACACAATGATTCTGAACAATTTAAAGCATTATGTAGATTTGGCAGATAGAATTTTACCATGGACAATAGAGGAGTTGGGGATGACAATCCTTTGAGCAGTGAAAACATTCATAATAACTTTTGACTACCCAAAAACTGAACTACTAATAATAACTACTAATAACCTACCGCTGACCAGAAGCCTTACTGATAACATAAACAATCTGTTAGCACATATTGCATATGTTATATATATTATAAATTATATTCTCATAATAAAATAAGCTAGAGAAAATAAAATGTTATTAAAAATCATAAGGAAAATACATTTACTGTTCATAATTTTAAGTGGATCATTATAAAGGTCTTCATCCTCATTATCTTTTTTCTGAATTTTCTTTTTTTAATTTCAAATTAACATAAGGGTATAAATTTTTAGGTTACATCATTTTCAATTCTAAGGTAAAGTTCAAGTTGTAATTGACACCTTCACCTAGGGAAGTGTGCTAAACACCCTTACATTGTGTACATTGAGGGAGATCCCACCAATCGCCCTCTCTCCTCCCCTCTCTCTCCTCTCTCTTCACCCTTGCTAGACTATATTTGTGTTTTATCATTCATGTGGGCATGTAGTTGTTTATATATTGGTTTCATATTAGTATTGAGTACATTGGATTTTTTTTTCCCATTCTCGAGATACTTTACTAACAAGAATGTGTTTCAATTTCATCCAGGTAAACATAAAAGATGTAAAGTCTCCATCTTTTCTTATGGCTGAATAGTACTCCATGGTATACAAATGCCATAGTTTGTTAATCCATTCATGGGTTTGTGGGCATTTAGGTTGCTTTCACAACTTGGAAATTGTGAAGTGAGCTGCAGTAAACATTCTGGTGCAAATGTCTTTTTGGTAAAATGATTTTTTTGTTCTTCTGGGTAGATACCTAGTTATAGAATTGCGGGATCAAATGGCAGGTTGACTTTTTAGTTCTTTAAGAATTCTCCATACTTCTTTCTATAAAGGTTGTATTAGTTTTCAATCCCACCAGCAGTGTAGAAGTGTTCCTATCTTTCTACATCCACACCAGCATCTGCAGATCTGAGACATGAATCTGACAAAGGGCTGATAACCAGAATCTACAGAGAACTCAAAATAATCAACAAGAAAAGAACAAAAGAAAACCCATTTATAAGTGGGAAAGAGACTTGAACAGAAACTTCTCTGAAGAAGACAAATGAATGACCAATAAACATATGAAAAAATGCTCATTGTCCCTAATCATCAGAGACAATCAAAACCACTTTGAGATATCATCTAACCCCAGTGAGATCATCCTCATTATCTTCATGTTTAGTAGGCTGAAGAGAAAGAAGAGGAGGGATTTGTTATTGCTATCCCAGGGGTGGACACCCTTGTCACTCTGCATACTAAGTGATCCCACATGGTTCAAACTTCTGCTGTTCAAGGGTAAACTGCATACCAATACAAAAGTATTCAGCTGTTAACCAGTTTGATGAAGATATTTCAAATGGTATATAAAACCAGCACATTGTACCCCATGATTGCATTAATATATATAGCGATGGTTTAATTAAAAAGCATTTAGCTGAATTTGATTACCTCAAAAATTATCAGAAATGTTCCCCTTGACTGCTTAAAAAGTGATGATACTTAACACCTGTGAAAAGGGATTTAAAAAATGCCCATTCCAAAATACAGCACACAATAAGAAACTTCATTATATAGTACTAAAATGTAAAGGTGACAAATCATACTCCTTTTTTACAAATGTCCTTAGACCCAGGCTAATGATTCTAGCTACCAATCATCAGAAAAGGAAAACATGAAATAAGTAATTAGGGAGTTTATTCCAATGTGTGCTGATGTTCAGATTTAAAAAACTCTTCAAGTCCCACTTCTCACAGTTGTGGTATAGCATCTCTGCAGAAACAAGTAAGACATGGATCCTATAGCTCAGTGCCTGTGGCTCAAGCAGCTAAGGCACCAGCCACATACACCTGAGCTGGTGGGTTCGAATCCAACCCAGGCCCATCAAACAACAATGATGGCTGCAACCAAAAAATAGCCAGGTATTGTGGCAGGCGCCTGTAGTCCCAGCTACTTCAGAGACAGAGGCAAGAGAATCTCTTGAGCCCAGAAGTTGGAGGTTGCTGTGAGCTGTGATGCCACCGCACTCTACCCAGGGCAACAGCTTGAGGCTCTGTCTCAAAAAAATAAAAAAATAAATAATGGATCCTGCACTCCAAAAGCTCAAAGTTTACAAGAGAAGAAAGTCAATATCTTTCAACAGAATGCTTAAATTAAAAATATGTGCAAAACTCAGAGGTAGACCAGAAGACAAAATGACTAACTTTTAATAGCATCTTTCTCACCCTTACTACAGAGATTCAAAATCCTTAGGGGATATATTTTTGTGGAAAAACATATAGTTTTCTTTGCTTATTATGTAAACAAGAATTATATACATGCCTCAACTTATTACTTCTCCAATTATCAGCCTTTAAGCCTAATTATCACTGTCTTTGTTAAATGCTCCTGAATGTATCATTTCTATTTCTGACTTGAAAATAATCAATATCACACTTATTACAGAGTTAATCTTGTAGCTAAATAAACCTTAACTTGTCTTTTTTCTATACCAAGTTATGAAAAATTATGCTAAAATAATCATTATTCACAATTTCCTATGCGTAGACTTTACTATACATTCTTAAATAATGTCAAACAAGAAAAATGTCTTGTGTTTACTATTGAGTTTGCACTCTGTCAGAGATATATGACAAACGTCATACAGGAAAAAGAAAAGAAAAAATCAAAATGTATTTCCCAGCAAGCAATTAGTGAACAGAGAGAATTCAGATACATTTTATATGATCTTACAATACCTATGAGGCAGAATTTTTTGTTCTGACTTTTCTGTAATTTTCTGAGGGTTCCACAATTCCTATTTCTTTACATATTACATACCTATAAACAGAGATCTGTTTTCTTAATGGATAGAAAATCTCACTGTAATTTGGGAAAATCATAAAATAAATTTTATGCTGACATTTTTTATTAGTCAATTCAACAGAGATTTAATAACCATCTATTGGGTGCAAAGATTAACAAGGTATGATACCTGCCACTCTAGAAAAGGAGACAGATGATTATTCAGGGAACCATGGTGATAAGAGAACAAGTTATCCAGAATGTTAAAAGAGTATCAAGTAGGGATATACTCCAACTACTGAGTTTCTAGTGGTAAGAGGGGATGGAATATAAACTAAAAGGTGAGTAATGTTTAGCCAGAAAAGCAAGATGACAAAGCCATTTCATTATGAAAATTTTTCAAATTTTAGAGACTTATAAATAAAAAATGACAATCATTCATAATCCCACCAAACAGAGCTATTCACAGTTAACATTTCAGCATGTTTTCTTATAGACTTTTTTGACAATTCAGGGCATGGGTAGCATTCTTTTGTTAACTATTTTTATTACCTTTAAATCAATGGAATTATGTTATAAATATGAAATGGAAGTCCTGGTTAGAAAAATATAATATCAAAATAACTTCTTAAATGTGAACCTTTTTTACTATAAAGATATATCTATCCTACTTCTCCTAGGCTGCTTAGGAATGAGGAAAACTTTCAGAGCCTCTGCTTGGTAAATGGGATACGATTTCTCTCTATTTTCAATATCTGCAAACCTATCTGAATAATCTACCATTTTCTCTCTCTCTCCCTAACCCCAAACTAAGGCTTAACTAGTAGAGAAAGAGCAAATGCCCCTTTCTCAAGGGTGCACAGTAGCAACTAAATCTCTTGCTTAAAAGGCCCAATTTTTTTTTTCTTTTATTGTTGGGGATTCATTGAGGGTACAAGAAACCAGGTTACATTTGTTAAGTAAAGTCCCTCTTACAATCAAGTCTTGCGCCCAAAAGGTGTGGCACACATCAAAAGCCCACCCCTTCCCTCCTTCTTTCTTTCTCTGCTCTCCATTTCCCCCACCCTCACCATGTCATTAATTGTCTTCATATCAAAATTAAATACATAGGATTCATGTCTCTCCATTCTGGTGATGCTTTACTAAGAAATGTGTTCCACTTCCATCCAGGTTAATACAAATGCTGCAAAGTCTCCATTTTTTTTTTTTTAATAATTTTATTGAATCATAATTATGTACATTGGTGCAATCACAGGGCACAATTCATATACATTCAGAAATATTTTGATCATACTGTTACAGATATCCTTCATGGCATTTCCTTGATCACTATATAA
>CAUYON010017854.1:0-11150 GCA_963573935.1 Arctocebus calabarensis
GCTGCTTGAAATTCTAATTCCATCTATCCTCCATTCCACTGATCTTATTTGCTATCTAGACTCTGAATTCGATTTCTGACATCTCAGCTATTTGCTTATGCAAGGGATCTTGTGCTGTATCTACCTTGTCATTCCTTGGGGGTGTCAATCTACTCTGATTATTCATATTGCCAGAATTTTTTTTGTTGATTCTGCCTCATGATTATTTTTCACTGTTGCCTATGACTGTCCTCAGAGTTGGGGAGGTGTCTCTCCAAAATCAGACCCTGGCAGAATCACTCTGTTGTTACTGGATCTTTGTAGGGAGTGACCCTGTGTCTCTATTGATTTCTCAAACCCCACAGGGTGGAGAGCTTAAATCCTCCTCAGAAGACGCTTTAAATTGCTAACTTGGACTAAGCAGAAGCTTTCCCAGGAAAGCACTTGTGGCTGGGATTACTCCTTAAGTGGCTATCTACTTACCCAGTGTGCCAAAACCAGTCTCACCCTATGCCCCTGAGGGCTAAGGCTGCAAGGTGTCTCAGTTCCCACCTTTAGGCTGCTCAGTCACTAGATTACTCGCTCCCGCCCGATGTTTGTTCTGCGACTCTGACGGTGGAACTTGTCAGGCAGTTCTCCCACACTGGCTCCACACAGCCCACAACCAAACACTGGTGGCTCTGTCTGGCACGGTGGCCCAGTCTGGGGCCCCAGAAAATGCTCAAAGACCCCTGCACTTTTGCCCAAGTTCTCCCATGGCAGTTCAACCGAGCACCAAGTCCAAAAGAAACCC
The DNA here is from genome assembly GCA_963573935.1 of Arctocebus calabarensis. Taxonomy (NCBI): domain Eukaryota; kingdom Metazoa; phylum Chordata; class Mammalia; order Primates; family Lorisidae; genus Arctocebus; species Arctocebus calabarensis. The sequence goes on from CAUYON010017854.1 coordinate 773, forward strand.
AAACAGCACACAGGCAAAGCCTTTTCAGCCTGTAATCCTGCTATTGCCCCACCCACAGCTGCCAACAGTATTAGACCAAACAAAGCACATGCAACCTCTTGCCCAATCTCCGTTGCTTTTGCCTTCCTCAGAGTGTCCAGAAGTCTCACATTGTCTTCCTGTGTCCCCAAAGGGAAGTTTCTGGGCAGATCCCGCCTATCAGAGATGCCTGAAGTCCTCTCTCCCCAGTCTCACCCTGCCCAGTTGCAAGGAAGCTGTTACTCGGCCGCCATCTTGCTCTGCCATCCTGTTGTTACAAATTTTTAAGGGGGATTAATTTTCCTCCTCTTTCCCAGCACTATCATCTGAGAAAATTTCTCTCCATGTCCTATGGGGAACAGGAGAAGGATGTGATGGTTATAGCTCACTGTAACACAAATGATAATGGCTGCTTAGGGCATCAACATGCGTGTGCATGCACACACACACGCGCTCACACACACACACACACACACACAGCCATCTCCAGCCTTGGAAACCAAAACTCCAGTGAACCTAGGATCACCTTCAAGATGAGCTTTTCTTTGTCCTTGGCTGAGTGCTCTGGGCTCACTCTCTCTTTCCCTTGAATATTGAGAATTAAATGTATTTGAAGTATTGAGAATTGAGAATTTTGAGAATCAAAATTTCTTACTTCCTTGACAGGTTATAGACATGTTCTAAAAGATATTTCAAAAGTTACCCTGCATTTGAACTGATTGTTAGCAGAAAGGTCTGTCAAGGCCTTTAGTGAGCTGCATGGAAGCAGGAGTTCCAGAGCCTGTTTTTCAGGAAGGATGTTCTCCAGGGTCTTATGTATTTTGGAGACTTGCACAATTCTTGGCAAAATTTTAGATTATGGTCATGATTTTTGTTGCTGCTGTTTGTAATTTATTCTATTAGTTATTATACCAGATGTGTAGTGAAAAATTTCTTGGGAATTTGAACATATGCCTTACTTTGGTAACTTATTTGAAGTCTTCTGGGGTGTAGCTTTATATCAAGACACAGTATTAGCAGTGGAAATTTGTGAGGAAAAATTATCTTGAGAATGTACAAGCAGAGCCTGGAGCATCTCATATCTCATAAAGGTAGAGGGTGATAAACTGGTTGGCATAAAGAAAATATGTATCGTCAGCATTGGGGTGTGTCAAACGGACATGAGGACCAACTGAAAAAGCTGTTAGTGGCCAAAGACAGAGCAATTTGAGCAACTAAATAAGTGTTAGATTATCACGCTAAGTATGAGATAATTTTTGTTATTAAAAAAAAGCAAAGAAGGGCGGCTCCTGTGGCTCAGCGAGTAGGGCGCCGGCCCCATATACCGAAGGTGGCGGGTTCAAGCCTGGCCTCGGCCGAACTGCAAAACAAAAAAATAGCTGGGTGCTGTGGCGGGCGCCTGTAGTCCCAGCTACTAGGGAGGCTGAGGAAAGAGAATCACTTAAGCCCAAGAGCTAGAGGTTGCTGTGAGCAGTGTGACGCCATGGCACTCTACCCAGGGCGATAAAAAGTGAGACTCTGTCTCTACAAAAAAACAAAAACAAAAACAAAAACACAACAAAAAAAAGCAAAGAAAATTATCTTGTGAACATAGAGTTGTAGTTTGGCTTTGTATTGGTCAGCTTTCACAGCTTTGAACATGCAACTCAAACTAATATTTCTCATCTGTTCCATGGAAAAACAGTGCGATGTTAGATGTAAGTTCCCTTTTACTTCCTACGTGTGGGGGAAAGATAAAATTCAAAGAGAATAGTTTTGCCTCCTTCTCCTGTGTCAGTGTTATATGGACTGAGGTGTGTCAAACGGACATGAGGGGGACCCCCCGCCGAGAGTTGTAGTGATAGGCTGAGTCTTCACCGAGTCAGGGTGCAGGAGTGTTACTCTTGCTGGGAACCATAGATGGTGGTGATGGTGGTGATGCCTCATCGTCATGCTGAGAACTGCCTGGAATGATGCCCCACTGTGTGTCACACCTTGTATAAAAGCTTTACATATAATTCATTCCTCACAATATTCCCATGAGATAGTGTCCTATCTGTCTGGGTTCCAGACCATGAACAACAGAAGTTTATTCCTCACAGTTCCGAAGCTCAAGGTCAAGGGGCCGTGAGAATCGGTGTCTGGTGAGGCCCCTCAGATTCGAGAGGGAACCTCTCTCTGTGTCCTCACCCAGTGGAAGGGCTGGAAGATTCAGCGTCTATTCACAGAGGGAACCTCTTGCTGTGTCCTCACCTGGTGGAAGGGCCAAGATCTCTTTCTGGTCTCATCCACACGGGCACTTATCCCAGTCCTGAATGCCCATGGCCATGACCCCAGTAACCTCCCCAAAGTCCCACCTCCTAACACCATTATCTTGTGGGTTAGAACTTCAATACATGAAATTCTCAGGGACACACGAATGTTCAGACTGTAGCAGTTAGGCCGGGCTGGAGTGTGGCTGCATCACCACAGCTCACTGCAACCTGGAACTCCTGGACTCCAGTGATTTTCCTGCTTCAACCTCCTCAGTATCTTGAACTACAAGTTCACACAGCACCATTACTGACCAACTATTTTTTCTCTAGAAATGAACTCTTGCCCTCAAGTGATCCTCCTAGCTGGGCCTCCCAAAGTGCTAGGATTATAGGCATGAGCCACCACACCTGGCTCTCAGGTAGGTTTTTAACTCTTATTTTATAGAAAAAGAAAAATTAAGATTCTGTAGGTATTTGGGGTGAACGAGTGTTCCAAATGTAGATCTGTCCAGCAGTAAAAGCCCACATCGGGACTGCCAGTTTCATGCCTGCCATTTACCAACTCTGCCTTGGGAAAGTGCACGCTCTCTCTGGCTCAGTTTCCTCATACAGTGAGGTATTTAGAATAGATAATTTCTAATATCTCTTCCAGTTACAACATTTTTAATCTTTATTCTGAGGAGCTGTCTTTGAATTTGTTAGGCTGGAGTATAAAGGCTCACCACTTTGGGGTATTAACTGGTGGAGAGAAATTAACCAAGTGGGGAGAAAATAGCCAATTATGCAAATATTAGCAGCTGCCTGACGCTCTAAGGTGTGACTTTGGCAGAACCAGAAGGCCCAGATGAGGCTTCTGTGACCTTGCTGCTGAGCCAGGAGACTCTTTGGTACAAGCCCCTCCTGCCGCACCCCCACAGCAGGTGAGGAAGCGATAGAAGAAGGAGAAGGAGACACCTGGAGGCATTTTCCTCTGGTGGGGCCCAGCGGATAGGAATCTTCAGCAGGTAGATGTCCGTCCAGGGCAGCAGTGAGCACAGGTGGGTGTGGAGAGAAGAATGGGGGCTTCGTTTGGGGTTTTCTCCTGCTTTGACACAGAGAACAGAACTCTATTCTGTCATTTGAGGCAGAAACAGAAGAATGTCGTAAATATTTCTCCAGCTTCTTGACACTGCCTGAACCTTCTTTTTAAATTCCTAGTCGAGCTCAAGATAAAGTAAGTCTTGTTAAAGGGTCAGGAGTTGCTGAGCTGCCTCCGGCCTGTGTGTGGTTCTGTTCACTGGTACCAGCTCTGCTTTTCCTGAGCTGTAAGACAATCAGATGGGCAGTTCAGCTGTTGTCTCCAAGCCTTTGAAATACATCAGAGAAGGACTTTTCAGTTAACATCCTGTCCCTGAAGGTTGTAAAATCCTCTGTTGCACTTCTGCTTTCAAATTATGTTCTGACACAATACCCAGCAGAGCCTTCAGATACCCACAATGAACTCAAACGGCACAGTAAAATCCCCTAAAATAAAATCACCTTGGTGGTAAATTATTACCCTGAAATTCCCATCTCCCATTTTGCATTTTGTAGACTTTTGCCTCTTGAATTTTATATTTTGTTTAATATTAGATCATACCTCTCTGCAGGTTAGCTCATCTTCACAGCTGAAAAATCAAAGCCATCACGTGGGGAGATTTACTTAATTTCACACACCACACCTCTAGCCACTTTTGCACCATTATTCTTACTTCTTGTAAGTTCTGTCTGTCCATTCATCTAAACCCTCCAATGAGGACTTAGACTCAGTCACTTTCTACCTCAAACTGCCAGCTACACCGACTTCCCTATCTCTGGTCAACGGCTCCTTTCACAGGGACGGGGAAAAGGCACACACATGTATATACACAACTCAGAGGTTGCCCAAGCTCAAGACAGAATTTATGATTTTCCTCCCGAGCTCTCTCTCTGCTCAGCACTCCTGTCTCAGTGAAGGCACACACATGCCTTCACACACATGCACAGACATGCATTCACACACATACACACACACGCACAGCCACCCCCACACATGCACACACATGCACTCACACATATGCACACACACATGCACTCACACGTGCACACAAATGCGCACACACTTGCACACATATGCATCCACACATATGCACACACACATGCACACACACACTCTAGCTCCCAAATTACCCATCTCTGTATGATAGTAAATTTACTATGTAATAGTAAAATTTCTTTAAAACGTCTAGATTTATTGTCTGATTTTGTCTTCTCTCAATTCTCAACTGACTCCTATCTGGCTTTCTTCTTAAATTAAATTGTCTCCATCTGGTCACCACTAACCTCCATGAGGCTAAATCTGAAGGGCAGTTTCAGTCTCCATCTCACATAATCTGCCAGAAACACTACAAACTGGGGCCAGCTTCCCATCTGTGACACCTCTTTCCCCTACACTGTCACACAGTGGAAAGCAAGTTCTGAGAGGTCTGGGCTCCCTATTCCCTGGTTTCCTGCCTCCTCTCCTCCATCACCTTGAAGACGCTGTGAGCCTTGGTCCTACAACCCCTCTCCCACTGTATGGTTTCTCCTTGGGCAGTATCATTCGTGCCATGGCTTCATTTCCAACTTATAAATAATACAGCTATAACTTGAAATTTTACTTCTCAAACAGAAAGCTCTCATCTGACACATATATCCTGACTACTTGGCATATGTACTTAGACATCTCAGAGGTTGCCCAAGCTCAAGACAGAATTTATGATTTTCCTCCTGAGCTCTCTCTCTGCTCAGCACTCCTGTCTCAGTGAATCACACCAGTGCCCATCCATTTAATTACGTAACTCAGAGAGCCAGGAGCAACTGCGGATGCCTTCTACACTGTCACCTCTAGTCTACGACTAAGCCCTGTCAACCATTACTTCTTTAAAATCTTTAGAATTTATTAGTTTGCCTCAATTTAACACCCTAGTTCAAGCTTCTTTCAACTCCCATCTGCACCATTTCAATAGTTACTAAATCCATCCTCCACTATCTGCTCTTCTTGAATCCCCAGACTATTGTATTTTTGGAGTAAATTTTTCAGAAACAAATCTGATCCCATCACCTCATTGTTTAAAGCCTCCTAGTGACTTTCCAGTGCTCCCAAGACACAAGCTCAATCCCATCACTGGGACCCTGAGGTCCTGCCTGGCCTTGCCCACACCTCTCTCACCTTCTTTCCATCTTGCTCTGTGTTCCCCCTGTGTTGGGTTAATTCAAATCTATCATGACTGCATAAATGATGACATGAGACATGGATTGAGAGTCCAAGCTGCAATAGGTGGGCTTCCCATAGGTGTAGGGAAAGCCCTGAGCACTTTTCGCAGACTCTTTTTATTGAGAAGATACATAATGGGTGAAAAGATTATTAAGCAAAGACATGCAGGGGCTGTGTGCTCAGGGAAATGATTTCATAGGTGCCAAGAGAGTATGTGCTCGAGGAAATGATCTCCAAAAAGACTACATGCAATTTTTCTCCACTAATCCTTCAAGGAACTGCCATAAAATGCTTCATGTTTAACATCAGCCTTACTACCACAGGACTGAACTTTGCTCCTCTGGGATTACTGAGTTACTTGGTGACTTGCCTTCTTAGTCACAGATTTTCAGGCTTGCCAGGAGAATGTCTTGTTCTCAGTAATTCCTCATATGAGTTCTGAAATTGTTACTGTTATGGTAGGTGTGATTTTCAATCCTCTATACAAATCCATGGAGTCTCGGGCCCTGTGGGTTGCAGTTTCTGTCTTTGAAGTCCTTCCTCTGTCCTTACCCTGGTTAGGCTCTGCTCTTCCTGAAGATCCCTTGAGGGGACCCTTCCCTGATGTGAGGTCTTCTGTTAGAAGTTCTCACAACGCAGGTGTTTCTTCCCTTTAGTGCTCTTGATTCTTTCGGAAAGGGTGGTTTCCTGGGTGGTTAATTAGTTACTGTCGATCTCTCAAAGCACTGTGCTTTTTGATCATGATTATATGTCTAGAATGTAGAACAACTTCTGGTACCTTGTATGAGCTCAATAAATAATTGCTGTTTGTGTGACTGTGGAGGAGTCCTGGTCAGATGGCTGGTTCTTCTGGTACCTCCACTGGGGGCTGTGACAGGTGATTCCACTCCTGAGCATCTACAAATGTGGATTGTCTCTATGCTGCCCTTCTTCAGTTTTCATTTTTCAATGTTCTGAAGCATCTGTGGAGCATGTATAGCAGTACACCCGTAACCACACAATTGAAAGCCAAAATACAACTTTTGCAGCAAAAGCATTTTCCAAACAAAAGCAAGAGAAGAAAGAAAAAAGTAAGAGAAATAGTGAAAATGAAATAGTGAAAGTGAAAATGAAAGGTATTTAGGAGACCAGCCAAAAGACTGCATTTGTTAAGAAACAAATTATTTTCTCAGGCTTAATTTAGATCAATTAGTATGTTTTAGTCTTTTGGAGTTCATGACCTGAAATTTCACGTTCATTTGGGAGAAATACCCAGTAGTAAGTTAAATGTGACCCTATTCATTCTATATATCTGTTTTCATGGCATCTCATAGCAGAGGCCTTTGAGACAGCCCTATCTTCCCACAGGATGGTGGTGACATCCTCCATCAGCGTCCGCAGGCTCTCTCCTTCCTCTCAGCACTTTGCTTACTTATTTAACACCACCCACTTTCCCTTTTCCTATTGTGTTCCTGGAACGCCCTAGTCAACACAAGCTGAGTTTTTGTTTCATGACCATAGTGGCATCCTAGCACAGCAGGTGCCTCTCTGGGCGTCCTCTGAGGAACGGGCTGGGCATCTCACCTGCCTCCTCCGACATCTCCTTTCTTTCTCACCCTCTGTAGGGTCTCCAGGTTTATTTCCCCTGTGCCTTAGTTCCCTGCTTCCACTGCCTCGTGTCTGGAGTTCCTGTGGCCCAAGGATCCTGTTCTCTAAGGAATGTCCCATAGGGTCTCCTGATGTTTGTCTGTCTGATTCTTGCGCTAATCCCCTGTTAGCAATTCTGAGCACTGTGTCCTCAAATGTCCAGACTAAAATGTCGTTTGTCATGTTGCTATGCCCTGTTATAGTCTGGACGTTTGCTCCCCCAAACCTCATGTTGAAATGAGATCCCCAGTATTGGAGGTGAAGCCTCGTGGAGATCTTTGGCTCATGGGGGCAGATCCAGATCCCTCAGGAATGGCTCGGTGCCCTCCTCAAGGTGAGGAGTGAGTTCTTCCTCTTGGTTCCCACTAGAGCAGGTTGTTGGATGAAGCCAGCACCCTCCACTTCCCTCCCCCTGTGTGATCACTGCACATCCACGGCTCTTTGTTTTAGCTCTGAGTGCAGGAATCCTTTGCTCTGCTGCCGTCTCAGTCCCCGAGAAGGTGCAGATTCTAAGGGCATCAGCTTCAAAGTGAGGAAAGGGTGGTGGGGAGACCTATTTCCCTTACCAACCAATCTTGGAAACTTTCGAAAACTCCTGTTGAGGATTTTTTCAGTAAGTAATCAAGAAAAATAGTACACAAAAACAAAGAACCACAGACTGAATTTAAACTAAAGTGTCTACAGTACAGAGGAGATTTCTGTGCAGAATAACTGTCCCTGTGAAAACACCGATGATATGTTGCTTTGTGTCAGCTGGGATTACATAGCAGGTGTGGTTCGTACGCAGGTGTGCAAGAGGGACACGCAGGACCAGAGACATGAACTGTGAGTGATTCAGAGACCTGGGAAACACCCTGCTAATTTTGCCTTTGAAATAGACTGTTGTGGTTTAGATGCAAATTTAAATGCTATTCCATGATCCGCAGTGAAACCGGTGGCCTGGCTAGTTGATTTGTGGTTCTGATCATTCTGTCGATGGGCTGGCCTTAGCAGACTGCCCTGGTTAGTATTGGACATGATTGATTTTACAGTCTGACCTCAGGCTCAGCAGACTGATGGCAGTGAAAATGGAAGGTATTTAGGAGACAGCCAAAATGTCTCTATCGAGCCCATGACTAATAGAAGCCAAGTGCCCTGATACCCACTCCAATCCGCCCGGCTTACCTGGTGTTAATTGCTTCCTGGCCTCACATTGTAGAATGGACCTTTGGATTTCATATCCTGTTCACTTGGAAATCCAGTATTTCAACCCTTCCCACAGTACGGAAGTGAACACATTTTCATTTTCTTTTTGGGGACTTCACTAAAGACAGTTCAATTAACCTCTGAGCAGTAGGTTGGACAATTCTTTGTGTCTAACCATTTTCTTGAATTTCCTCTTCTACTGGGCCCTTGGCTGTAAAACCAGGAAATTATCATGAATGATTCATGTATTTTCAAAATCAAATCAAGCGATAGGAGTTTGTGTGAGAAATTTGATTTTTATTTCTGAACTGATTTTGAAAGGGACTTTTAAAGGGAAGATTTCTTTTGTTGTTGTTGACGTCGCCACTGTCCTTTTCGCTGTAGATTCATGTTGTATAGGTCCAACATCTGTCCTGTTTCCCTATAGAAAATTCCTCTGTAGACTGAAGGAAAAAAGTAAGCAAGCAAATTAGTCCAAGGCCTTCAGACCACCCTTTCATATAGATGGCTTGGTCCCTGGAGCTTTCTGAAACTGCACTACTGCCCTGCCCTGAATTTAATGAGGCCTGTGGGCAAACACGTGACTTGGTGGAAACTGCGAGGCAGAGTTTAAATATGCTCCGATGACAGCAGGCAAAGGAACTTTACTAATGGTTCAAGCAGATGGACAGAAGGAAGAAAGCTGAATGTTAGAATGTGTGAGAGGCCAAAGGTCAAGGTGAACGAGCCTGGTGATTTCCTGAGGTCTGTGGGTGTTTGTACTGCAGCCTAAATTGAGGGTTGTTTTTAATTTGATGCATTTTTCTGAACTTTAAATAGGATCATTAAACCAAAAAATAATGTCTCAGCTCTTCATTCAGTTCTCAATTAAATTTTGGCTTTTACCTTTCGACATAACACAGCATTAACTTGTAAAATATAGGTATTTATAATATGTTTTTAAAGGTAAATTTGAAATGGTTTAACAGATATTTTTTAACAAAACATGATCCATTCAGGTATTTTTAAATACCAACAATGAACATAGACTATATCCTTTTGCCCTGTTTTTAACTTAAAAATAATTTTTCTGCTGGAGCAGGGGAATTACAAAAAAATTTAACTATATTGCATAAAGAATAACTAGCATTTGGTTCTTTCTAGAAAATCCTACTTTCCAGATACTTGCTGAGATTTAGATTAAAAATCCAAGGTCATTTCTCTTATTCTCTCTTGATTTTGTAACTTTTACATCTTCTAGCTTTAATCAAATGCTATTAAAGCCACGAAGTTAACGAACTTTTAGTTTGACAGTCAAGCCCTGTAAAGGAGGCCATAAATTCCAAAGGAAGACTTTTTTGTTCCAGCCAAGAGATTATTTTGAAAATATATATACCACTTACAAAAAGAAATAAAGGAAACATTTGTTATAAAAGGCACGTTCTGTATTTCTCTGGTCGAGGAACAGAGAGGGTCTCAGGGAGAAGTAGGGAAAGTGGCTACTCCAGCCACCTGGGTGCCAGGCCCTTCCTGCCATGGGGGACCCCACGGGGACTGGCAGTTGCCTTAGGGTCAAGTATTTATTTATTTAAAGGTAAAATTTTAATTATATGAAACCCCAATTTTAAAGGTGTGTAAAATATTAACACAGCAATTAGAAGTATTGTTTATCACCTTGATTTCCAAATGCGTTCAGACTGAAGTTCGCCTGGGAGTCATAAAACATTGCCAGGACTGGTCATTAAAAAAATTACCTCAAATCACAATTAGCAGCTTTTTATTTGCAGTTTTCATGCAGACGTGGAGGTGCTGTTTGTGCCATTTCAGGAACAATTCACTATGACAAGTACATTTTAAAAATGAGCGGCCAGGTAGGAACTGAGGTCATTTCATTTATTTATTTATTTATTTATTTTTTTGGTAAGACAGAATTTATTCACAGAAAAGAATACAGAAAACATTAAGGCACCTCGTAGAGGGAGAAAATTCTAGTGGGGAGAGAGAAGCTCTCTCCGTTTCTCTCCCAGTCTTTCCCCATCTCCTCCTTTAGGCCTTTAGTCTCAGGGTATATATAGGTGTATGG
>CAUYON010017855.1:0-37651 GCA_963573935.1 Arctocebus calabarensis
AGTGATACAGGGGTTCATGGACTGGAACCATCTTTATTGCGTGTGGCTTGATGACATTTCTGGAAAACATAAATCTGATTAGTGTATTTAGTAATAGGCAAAGGTAGAACAGCGTCAGGTCAGAAGCACTTATTCAATGATACTAAAAGAAAACCATATTAGGGTTTTTCTTGCTGTTTCCTAAATAATAACTTCAAACTTTCTTTTGGCTCACAAGTGTAGGTGGTCTGTGGTTGGCTGTCTTCATTGTCTTCCTCTGTTGAAGATGGAGCATTCCAGGGTTTTAGTCGTGAATGACGTATGCAGGAATCGACTCCTATAACTTTAACAGCTGTAGAAGACAAGATAACAGGAAAGGGGACTTCCCAAGTTGGGGTTAGAGAAGGTGAATTAGAGGGAAGAGTTTTGATCATGACTAGATCTCCAGGAGGGAAAAGTTCCTGTTTTAGTTAGTATGTCCCTCCCCAAACGGGGAGCAGGACTTCCAGGGATGATTAGGGAGGCATGAGAGAACAGCAAGTCATCCCAATTGCAGCTTAAAGGCTGGGAGAAAAATTTGGTAACCAACTTTCCAGACACCCCCTATATAGTTATGGATTTGGGGGAATAAAAGACCAGGGTTAGAGAGAAGTACAGAAAGTTTGCTCCAGTGTCCAAAAGAAATTTTATCTCCTGGCGCTCCACTATAAGGCAAATCTGGGGCTCTTGAGGGGAGGTGACACAAGCTGGAGCCATGAGAATTTGCCCCAGGTCACACCAGAATTCTACCAAACCTTCAAAGAGGAGCTTGTATCTGTATTGCAGAATCTTTTCCAAAACACTGAAAAGAAACAAATCCTCCCCATTTCTTTCTACGAAGCAAATATTGCCCTGATACCAACAGAAAAAGAACACTACAGACCAATATTATTAATGAATATTGACCTCAAAATACTCAATAAAATCTTAGCAAACATAATTTAGCTACACATAAAAAAAAATTCATCACAACCAGGTAGGCTTCATCCCAGGGATGCAAGGCTCATTCAATATACATAAATTGATAAATGTAATTTACCACATAAACAGATGTAAAAGCAAAGACCATATGATCCTCTCAAAAGATGCAGAAAAAGCATTTGACAAAATTCAACAACCTTTTTGATAAGAACACTTAAGGTACTAGGCATAGATGAAGCATTTCTTTTTCTTTTTCTTTTTTTTTTTTTTTTTTGAGACAGAGCCTCAAGCTGTCACCCTGGATAGAGTGCTGTGGTATCACAGCTCACAGCAACCTCCAACTCCCGGGCTCAAGTGAGTCTCCTGGATGAGGCATTTCCTACACCAATAGAAGCCATAAACCCATAACCAATATCATACAGAATAGGGAAAAAAATCTGAAAGCATTTTTGCTTAAAACTGGAACCAGACAAGGATGTCCACAATTGCCACCATTATTCAAAGTAGTGCTGGAAGTCCCAGCCAAAGCAATCAGGCAAGAGAAGATATCAAGGGACTCCAAATGGAGACAGAGGAGGTCACATTATCACTCTTTGCTGATGATATGAGCTTATACTTAAAAAATACCAAAGACTCAACCAGAAGACTCGTGGAAGTGATCAAGACGTATAGAGGCATCTCAGGATATAGAATCAGCATTCATGAATCAGTAGCCTTCACATACATCAAAAATAGGCAAGCTGAGAAACAAATCAAAGATACAATACCCTTCACTGTAGCATCAAAGAAGCATGTAATATACTTAACAAAAGATGTGAAATAGCTCCACAGAGAGAACTATGAAACACTGAGAAAAGAAATGGCAAAGGGTGTTAACAAATGGAAGAGCATACCATGTTCATGGTTGGGAAAAATCGAGATTGTTAAAATGTCTATACTAGGTACTACCTAAAGCACTTTACAGGTTTAATGCAATGCTCATTAATGCATTAATGCAACATCATACTGTGAGGATATTGAAAAGATAGCTCTATAGTTCATATGGAACCAGGAAAACCCACAAATGAAATTCTACAAAATAAGAACAAATGTGGAGGCATTACATTACCAGACTTCAGGTTGTACTATAATTCTATAGTGATCAAAACAGCGTGGTGTAGGGTGGCACCTGTGGCTCAGCGAGTAGGGTGCCAGCCCCAAATACCAAGGGTGGCAGATTCAAACCCAGCCCCGGCCAAACTATAACAAAAAATATCCAGGCGGGTGGCAGGCGCCTGTAGTCCCAGCCACTCGGGAGGCTGGGGCAAGAGAATCCCTTAAGCTCAGAAGTTGGAGGTTGCTGTGAGCTGTGTGATGCCACAGCACTCTACCAAGGGTGACAAAGTAAGACTCTGTCTCTACCAAAACAAACAAACAAAAAAACAGCGTGGTGTTGGCATAAAAATAGAGACATAGATCTACAGAACAGAATAGAGAACCTAGAGATGAAATCAGCCTCGTATTGCCATCTGATCTTTGATAAAGCAAACAAAAGCATGCATCAGGGAAAAGAACCCCTATTTAACAAATGGGGCTGGGAGAACTGGATAGCTACATGTAAAAGGCCGAAATGGACCAGCACCTCTCCCGTCTTACAAAAATTAACTCATGAGGAATAAAAGATTTGTATCTAAGAGATGAAGCTATAAAAACTCTAGAAGAAGGTGTGGGAAAAACTCTGAATCTTACTGGCTTAGGAAAAGAATTTATGAAGAAGAACCCATTAGCAATCATGACAACAACAAAAATAAATAAATGGGACCTGATCAAGTTTAAAAGTTTCTGCACAACAGTAATAAAGAGACAACCTTCAGAATGAGAGAAGATATTTGCATGCTACAAATCTGACTAAGGGCTAAGAACCAGAATCTACAAAGAATTCAAGCAAATGAACAAGAAAAGAGCAAACAACCACACGAAAAACTGGGCAAGACACATGAACAGAATCTTTTCTCATGAAGACAGATGAATGGTCAACAAACACGTGAAAAATGCTCATTGTCTCTAATTATCAGAGAAATGCAAACCAAAACCACTTTGAGAAATCACCCAATCCCAGTGAGAATGGTCCACATCACAAGGTTGCGAAGCTACGGACACTGGTGCAGGTGCAGAGAGAAGGGAACACTCCTGCACTGTTGGTGGGACTACAGACTAGGACAGTGTTTATGGAAAGAAGTATGGAGAGTCCCCAAAGAACTAAAAGTAAACCTTCCATTTGATCCTGCAATCCCATTACTAGAAATCTACCCAAAGGGAAAACATTATTTTATCATAAGGACGTTTACACTTGAATGTCTATAGCAGCTCGATTTACAATAGCAAGGATGTAGAAACAATCCAAGTGCCCTTCAACCCAGGAATGGATTAATAAACTGTGGCATATGTATACCATGGAATGCTATTCAGTCATAAACATATTGAGATTTTTGTATCTTTTATAACAACCTACACGGATTTATAGAACACTCTCCTAATTAAAGTATCTCAAGAATGGAAAAAATGCATCACGTGTGCCCCACACTAGGTTGAGATTGACAACTCACATGAGAGAAAACTCAAATAAATTCAAGAAGGGGGTGGGGAGAGAGTGTTTTCTAAGTTCTCACCCAATATGTACAATTCATATGTAATATGACACAATTCCTGGGCGAAGGACACTACAATTTGGCCAATGGTGTAGCCTCATTGTAGGGACCCTCCCATTAATCTGAAATTAAGTAATAATAATAAACAAATAAAAATAAATTAAAGGTTTCCTTTAGAAGAATTACATGTTTCAACCTCAAAGTATTTCTAAAGAGATTCAAATAAAAAAAGAAGTTTCAGATTTTAGGTACTTTCTTATAGAAAGGAACTTTAAAAAAAAAGTTAATGTACACTTTTAAAAACCAGTATTAATCCAGTGCCCAACCCGTGGTCTTAATGCTTTTGAGACAGTATTCCAGTTAGACAACTATTATTGATTTGCCTTTTCACTGTGGTCGCCATTACACAGTTAACACAGAGAAGCCAAGCGCAGGTGACGGGTTCCTGGCCTTGACTTTCTCCCCCTCATGCCTTCTCTTACTATTTCCCCCTGGTCTCAGTCCTGGCTCTTTTGTTTCAGGGCTTTATACTCCATAATCCTAATATCCATCTCGGTTACTTCTTCTTTTGGCTTCTCAAATTCATTTTTTTTTTATAAAAATAAATACTGTTAATACACTTTTATTTGAGACAATTAGAACCTACAGGTGAGCAAAAGGAGAAAATGTAAATTGCCTATAATTCCATCACCATCAACATTTTTACATTCTGTTTTCTACACATGGATGTGTGCACACATGTACAGTCGCCTGTTGCTCAGTGACGGGACATGGCCTGGGAAACACAGTGTTAGGCGATTTCATTGTTGTGTAACACAGAGTGTGCTCACACAAGACTGGACAGTGTAGCCTGCTGTACACCCAGATCTGGGATGTAGCCAGCCTCTCCCTCAGATGAAATCCGCATTGACTGAAACATTGTTGTTTTGTTTTTGTGTGAGACAGAGTCTCACTATGTCACCCTGGGTAGAGTGCGGTGGTGTCACAGCTCACAGCAACCTCAAACTCTTGGGCTTATGCGATTCTCCTGCCTCAGCCTCCCAAGTAGCTGGGACTACAGGTGCCCGCCACAGGCCTGGCTATTTTTTGGTTGCAGTTGTTATTGTTTAGCTGGCCCAGGCTGGGTTCGAACCCGCCAGCCTCCGTGTATATGGCCGGCGCCCTACTCACTGAGCTATGAGCCCCGAGCCAGACTGGAACATTATTATGAGGCCCATGACCGTATTGTCTTTAAGGAGACCCATACAGTGATAATGACGTCACAATGTGTAGTATTTTCACCTGTATCAACTCAGTTACTCCTCAATACGTCCTATGAAAGGACACTATTGCCACTCTCATTTTACAGATGTAGAAACTGACACTCAGAAAGCAAGTGCCTTGCTTAAGATCCCACAGCTAGCAAGGGGGAGAGCTGGAATTTCAGCTCAGGTTCCAGAACCTGTGATCATAACCACAATGTCAATATCACACTGCACAGTATGTTTTATCACCTGCTTTTTTTCTATTTATAGTATGTGATGGACACATTTCTGTGTCAAGACGTGTATTCTCCTTTTAGATATTTTTGGTCTTACCCGTAACACTTCAATAAACACCCTTAACCATCTTGAATTATTTGCCCGGTCTTTATTTTGCTTCCTTGACTCCTTTAGTCACCTACCTGTGCTTGCGGTTCTGCTTCTGAGCCTTTTTTGTTTGTTTGTTTGTTTTGAGACAGAGCCTCAAGCTGTCCCCCTGGATAGAGTGCGGTGGCATCACAGCTCACAGCAACCTCTAATTCCTGGGCTCAAGTGAGTCTCCTGCCTCTGCCTCCCAAGTAGCTGGGACTACAGGTGCCCACCACAACACCCAGCCATTTTTTGGTTGCAGCCATCATTGTTGTTTGGTGGGCCCGGGCTGGATTTGAACCCCGCCAGCTCAGGTGTACGTGGCTGGCGCCTTAGCCCGTTGAGCCACAGGCACCGAGCCTGCTTCTGAGGCTTTTGCCTTCTCCCTTCTCCCCAGTACCTGCCTCCCCACTTCAACACACACTGCTCAGCTCTCAGCCTCACCCACTGCTTTTGTGTTGAAGCACCGACAGCACTCCAGAAGCACATCTCTCTGCCAACTGGATTCATACCAGCCTTTTTATTAGTGGAGAATGATGACTTCATTATGAAAGCTTCATTCTGGAGTCTTCCTCCAGGTTTATACAAATATTTCATTCAACAAACATTTATATGCACAAAGTATTTGAGCAGCACCAGAGGGTAGCTCCTTTCTTCCAGAAGATACAGTCTTCGTTAATGGCTGGGAGATGAGAAGAACTGACCAGAATGTAAACTACTAGTAAAATGAAAGTATTAATAGCATGAGCTGGGAGCCAAGGGGCGAGAGCTATGAATTTTGATTAGAAAGCTTAAAGGTTAGCAGAAGAGGTAACTAGATGACTAATTATTATTTCCTTGTTCTGTCTCCAATGGGCATCATTTGTGATGGTGTAACAGGCTGGATCACACAGAAGTCAAGGCCTTGCACCCAGCATTTGAAAGGGGAGCAGTGGAAAATTGACCAACTGTCCTGATTTGTTTGGAATGGGGGAGGGGAGATCCAGGATACTAGATTTCTAAGGCTAAATTAGGCAAGGAAAGCCCCAGGCAAATTGGAACAAACCAGTCTCCCTAAATAGCAGTGAACAATTCAGGCAAACTTGCTGCCCTTATGAAGCTCACCAATGATAATCTGGTTAAGGAATAAAAGGATATGATGATGTCAGGGGGACAGTGCAATGGAGACAAACAAGGCAATGTAAGTGGACAGAGAGGGCCTGGAGTGCTGGGCCTTGGGAGGTGATCTGTATCAGATTGGTTGTCTGGGAAGGACTTTGCATTAGTTGCTTTTTAAGCAGAGGTGTGGATGTAGGGAGAGAGAACGCATGTGGATAATGGGAAGGGAGCAACCCAGACCAGGGCAGCGCAAGTATTGTAGGTGAAACTAAAGAGGTGGCTGGACCCAAAGCACACAGGCTCCTGTGAGCTATGGGAGGTTATTTGGATTTCATTCCAAAATACTATGCTGGAAGATTTGAGGAAAAACATGGCATCATCTGACAGGTTTTATGAGAACCACTTTGCTGCTAGGTGGGAAAATAATGTGAAGTAAAAGTGAAGAAGCTAATTAGGAAGTTACTGCAATGATCTAGAAGACAAAGCCTATACAAAACCTACAGAGGCAGGTGGTGCCTATGGCTCATCAAGTAGGGTGCCGGCCCCATATACCAAAGGTGGCGGGTTCAAATCCTGCCTCAGCCGAACTGCAAAAACAGAAAAATAGCAGTTTTAGAAAAATAGTAAGTTTTAGAATGAGAGATCTTGACTAGTCGAGCTATCATTTAAAAGGTTTTCTTGCTTAGAGATGTCTATGCTTTCATTAATGCACCTTCCTAGAAAGCACCTTAATTTCATAAAATTGTAACTTATACTTTTCAGTGCATTATGTCATTCTTTATTACTAGGTTCAGGTTTAAAAACTGGGCAGGCATTCAGGTTTAATAGCTGGGCACTGTGCCAGGCATCTGTAGTCCCACCTACTTGGGAGGCTGAGGCAGGAGGATTGCTTGAACCCAAGACTTTGAGGTTGCCATGAGCTATGATACCAGAGTACTCTACAGAGGGCAACAAAATGAGACCCTATCTTTAAAAAAAAAAAAAGTGAGTGAAAATTAACACTGCAATTCAATTCATTAAATGGATATAGACAGGGTAGCGCCTGTGGCTCATCGAGTAAGGCACTGGCCCCATATACCGAAGGTGGTGGGTTCAAACCCGGCTCTCGGCTGAAGTGCAAAAACAGAAAAATAGCCGGGCGTTGTAACAGGTGCCTGTAGTCCCAGCTACTCAGGAGGCTGAGGCAAGAGAATCGCCTAAGCCCAGGAGTTGGCGGTTACTGTGAGTTGAGAGATACCACGGCACTCTACCAATGGCGATAAAGTGAGACTCTGCCTCTACAAGAAAAGAAAAAAAGAAAAAAACCCTGCAGAGGCCTTGGAAAACCCAGCCCAGTCATCAGTAGTGGGGAAGCCCCTTGCAAATTACTTAACTTCTATAGCCCTGAATCTTCTTATCTGTGAACTGGGGATTAACAAATTATGAACATTGAATGAAATAATGCAGATAAAAGTGACTAGCAAAGTGCCTACAGTTCCATTATGACAATAATAGTATGCCACAGGAATTAAGATGCTGAATCACTAATCTGATGATCTAAGCCCTGTCTAGCCATGCAGAAGTCTGATTGTACAGATATGAATGCGTATCTCTGCAGGCACTGGTCGGATTCTTCCAGCTTTGTACGCAAATGTGTATGTTCTTTTTATTGCAATTAAAAACACTAATGATTTCTCAAATATACTGAGCAGTTCTGTATGACGATGTCTTCATTCCCATGGTTTCCTCTGCTCTGGAATGTCATTCCTTCCACTCCAATCCCTTTCTGCTTGGTCCAGACCCAAATCTGTCCACCTGCTGGGACCTCACTAGGCCTTTTACTACAACAGAGTCAATTGCTACTTTTACTTTATTTTCTTAGAATGCTGGGTTTAGTTCTAACCGTATTATATGTCTTCAGCTTTTATTATAGTTAGTTTCCTTATGTGCATTTTTCTAATAAGAAAAAACGAAGCCAGGACAATGTTTAATTCATCTCGGATACTACAGAGGTAGCCACGCACTGCATATCCCAGGCCCTGGCACCTCGCAGGAGCCTAGGAAATCTCTAATGATTATGTTCAGCAGTTGATCTCTGATCTATTTCAAAGGAAAATTGTAGAAGCAACAGGACATAGGGGAAAGTGAGGATTTGAAATCAAACGGACCTAGAGCAAAACCAGCGTCTGACATTTATTAAACCATGTGGTCTTGCCTCAATCATTCTATCCATCTGAACCTGTTTCTTTGCCTACACAACAGTGTGTTCATTTTCTATCATGGAGCAAATTACTAGGTAACACGATGACATGAAACAGCACTCCTTTATTATTTCACAGTGCTCCAAGGGTCAGGGATCCAGGAGAAGCTCGGCCAGGTGCTTCTCGTTTAAGGGCTCTCAGGTTCAATGTCAGCCGGGACTGCTGTCTCTCCAAAGCTTGACTGGGCTGGAGGAGCTGCTTCCCAGCTCACTCCTGAGGTTGCTGGGAGGTTTTAGTTCCTCTGAAGGAGGTGGGACTCTTGTAGGGCTGCTCAGAACATGGTGGCAAGTAATTCTAAAGGGGAGACAGAGGGGGAAGGTGCAGTGGGGGTTATAACTTAATCTTAGAAGTGACATTTCTTCTGCCCTATTCTGTTGTCACACAGACAGATGGTAATACATTGTGGGAGATGATTATAGGGAAACGTGAATATACAGGGTCGAGCATTGTCGGTGGAGGTGGGCTACGATGAACAGGGATGTTTTCTCCGTGATTCCTTAGATTCTAAAATTTAGAATACGGCCAGGCACAGCGGCTCACGCCTGTAATCCTAGTACACTGGGAGGCTGAGGCAGGTGGATTGCTTGAGCTCAGGAGTTTGAGACCAGCCTGAGCAAGAGCGAGACCCAGACTCATAAAAATAGCCGAGGCGTTGTGGCAGGTGCCTGTAGTCCCAGGTACTGGGGAGGCTGCGACAAGAGAATCGCTTGAGTCCAAGAGTTTGAGGTTGCTGTGAGCTATGACACCACAGCACTCTACCGAGGGCGACAAAGTGAAACTCTGTCTTAAAAAATAAAATAAATGAATAACGTTTAATATGTATGTCTATGCATCTTTAGTTTGCTACACTTCAGGATTTTTTTTTTTTTTTTTTTGCAGTTTTGCCGGGGCTGGGTTTGAACCCGCCACCTCTGCATATGGGGCCAGTGCCCTACTCCTTTGAGCCATGGGCGCCACCCACACTTCAGGAATTTTGATGGTCCCCCCAGGAACCAGCGATGAGCCCAGGGGCTCTGGCCTGGGATCCAGGCTTTCCAGGGCCTCACTCTTGCCAGCTTCCTGCCCCACCCCTTCCTCTTTGCTTTGTCCGTCAGGCTCCAACTCTGTTGAACATTTTCATGGCCTTGACCCACCTGGTAAGAACCTTATGTTTCAACTATGCCTATTCCCTACTACCTGCCCGTCCCACAGATCTTCTATCCTGAAATCTCGGGGCAGTGTAGGACTTGGTAGCATGGTCCTCTGCACCGTCTCAGAATAAACCACTCCCATCCACACCGTGTGGTCCAAAGAGGATTTCCTTTCTGGTCAACTTGGATTTAAGCCCTGACTCTGCTGTGTACTGACGGCCTTCAGGATGGAGGGAAGCACTAACATTTATTAAACTCCCAGAGAGCCAATGCTGCCTTGGGCACTTTCTCAGACATCATCTTTTTAAATTTCATACGTGTTTCTATTTGGTACCTCCTTGGATCTTTGTTAACTCATTAGTAAAATGAGAGTATTTCCTAAGTGTGCCCTGGACACGGCCTCCCATCTGCGCTTTGCACATTATCTCCCCAGCCCAGTATGTCCTGGGATCCTTGTCCACCTGTTCACTCTTACACACCCACTGGGGTCAAACTTATTTCTGCCCCTTTGGAGCCGTGCAACCTTAGCAAAGGTAATTTCTTAGTTAACAAAGGCCCTCACTTTACTGCTCTGAAGCCAAACAATAGAAGTAACTAACAGAGACACTTGGTGCTGCTAGCAAAGATAGGGAGATTGTCAATGTCAGCTGTACCTGCAGTAGTATCAACATCTATTTGGGGACCAACAAAATTAGTTCCCTTTTTTTCTTCTTTATTTTCGAGACAGAGTCTCACTTTGTTGCCCCTGGTAGAGTGCCGTGACATCATGGCTCACAGCGACCTCATACTCTTGAACTCAAGCAATTTTCTTGTCTCAGCCTCCCGAGTAGCTGGGACTACAGGCGCCCGCCACAACGCCCAGCTATCTTTAGAGATGGCGTCTTGGTCTAGCTCAGGCTAGTCTTGAATTCGTGATCTCAGGTGATCCTCCTGCCTCGGCCTCTCAGAGTGCTGGGATTACAAGCGTGAGCCACCACGCCTGGCACTTTTTTTCTTCTTTAAGGCCCAAATTAAACACAGATCCAAATATTACCCTATCCAATCTACCCCAAATCCATGTTATTACAGCTTCTTTTCCTCACGAACGGGCCAATTTTCAAAAATCCAGCCTTGTATCTCTTAAGTAAAAGTATTATTGAGGGCAAAGAATGTGTATGATATGCACTTGGATGTGGGTCTCGCAAAATGTCCCCTGGTTAGGCTGACACTCCCAAGAAAGATCTGTTGCTTGTTTACATGTCTTTGAGCCTTAGTTTCTCTACAGAAACCTTTTTTATTAATACATCATATTTGTACAAACTGGACCACATGTAATATTTGGAAACATCCATAGAAGATGCTGTCATGTACCAAAAAAAAAAAAAAAATTCAGCTGCAATGAATAATCTGGTGCAAATATCTTTTTTACAAAATGATTTTTGGTCTTTTGGATATATTTCTAGTATAGGAATTGCAGGAACCAATGGCAGGTCAATTTTTAGAACCCTGAGAGAAATGGAGTGGGAAGGGAGGGGATAGCGGAGGTTTGATAGAGGGTGGGTAAAAAGTGGGACCACACCTATGGAGCGTCAAATCTGTCAAGGGTACAACATAAATGTCTTAATACGATAATCAAGTAAATGAGGCTAAAACTATGTTGATTGGTTTGATGTAACCACCTCAAATTGTATAAAAAATGAAATCAACACATTGTACCCCACATGTGCATAAATGTATTCATGATCTTTGTGTATTTAACTCAATAAAAAAAAATAAATTAAAAAACCCAAAAACAGAAAAAAAAAAAAAAAAGAAGATGCTGTCATCAAGCTAGAGGACTTAGGGAGCCCGACACCTTGGGCATTTATCATTTTTTGTGTTGGGAATTTTTCATATTTTTTCTTCTAGCTATTTTAAAACAAAATATTGCCATTAACTATAGTCACCGTACTGTGCTATTTGAACACTAGAATTTATTCCTTCCACCTAGCTGTCTGTTTTGAACCACTCACTATCTTTCTTTATCCCTTCCCACTCTGGTAACCACGGTTCCACTTTCTGCCTCCGCGAGAACAACTTTTTGAACTTCCACTCTTGAGAGAGAACATAGAGTGTTTATCTTCTGTGCTTGGCTTGTTCCTCGTAAGATGACGACCTCCAGTTTCACCATGTGGCTGAGAATGTGAGGATTTCTCTTTTTATGCCTGAATGGTATTCCATCGTGTAAACATACGTTTCCTTTATCCATTCATCTGTTGATAGCTACTTTGCAGATTTCGTATTTTTGTCACTGTGAACAGTGCTGCAATAAACATGTGTGTTTGATATATGAATTCTCTTCTCCTTTGTGTATATACCCAGGATTGCCAGATTGTATGGTAGTTTTATTTTTTGTTTTTTGGGAAAGTGCCATACTATTTGCCATCATGGCTATAGCAAGTGACATTCTCCCCAACATGGTGCAAGAGTTCCCTTTGCCCCACATCCTCACCAGCACCTGTTATTTCTTGTCATTTAGTGGTTATTCTAACTGCAATGAGGTGACACCTCACTGTGGTTTTGATTTACATGTCTCTGATGATGTTGAATATTTCTTTATGTATCTGTTTATACAATGGGAAATATAAAGCTGCCTTCAGAGGATTAGATAAAATAATACCATGATTTTAAAAAAGAAGTCTCCAGGCCAGAGCTTGGCATGGGGTAGGTATTCAGCAAACGTGTTAATCCCTTTCTCGGACGGGCACATTCCACTTATTCTTGTCAACACTTTGGACCTCCTGGTTTTGCGTGGCCACTAAAACATGTCATCTGCTTATTAAGGGACAGCCTCACTAATTAGTCTCCATGCTGGAAAACTAATTAGGTCTGGGTCTCATCTCTTTGGGCCTTTGTCAACTGTGCTCATCCTCATCGCCGGGGGCTCCAAGCTACCTTGTCAAAGTGCCCAGAAGAAGAACAGAGACTTTCTTCTCATTACTCACCTCACGTAGCTTCATCATTTATGTACAAGTTGGAGATGATCTTTGGCCTTTTTTAATTACATTTATTTTTATTGTCTTCTGCAATCCTATCATATTTTCAATTACCTACTCATTCATTCAGAAGTAGATTTGTTCCCCCTTTGGCAGAGAAAAACAAGTAATTTTACAAAGTAACTCAAAGGTTTCTGTTCCAATCAGGATTACTCAGCTTGGCATTCCGTCTTCTGATTTCTCCGAGAATTTATAGAAGAAAGGTAATTTCTTAGTTAACAAAGGATGCCCATTTCCATCCCCTCCCTGTCAGTTATGAAGGCAGTGACTCAAAATAATTTGAAATCATATATTATTATTATTGCCCCAGCTTTGAATGGTAGCAGGAAATAGTCTTTATAACATAAGTGCTTGAATCAGCTAGTTTATTCTTTCAGTATTACAATTGAATCCCCTTCTTCAAATCTAGAAACACACCCTCCCCTCCTGTTTTAGATTTTGTTATTTTAAAGCTTTTCAGTAATTTTTATTCATTTGTTTGTTTTCTCAATTCATCTAAACATCCCAGACAACAATGGGGTGGTGAAATGTTCATTCCGCAGTATTTTTGGAAGAGAGTCAGCATTCTGGTCACTGATTAGATGCTCTCAGTCTATACTGGCTGAGCTGATGCTGACTCTTTCTACTGACTGCTCCCCCACGGAAGCAGGTGCCTTCTTTGAACCCTTGAGAATGGCTTAGCTGAGATCTGAAGGACCAGCATGGGAGGAAGGAGGTTTAGGAGGTTCTCAAAGGGAGGAATTTCACAACTGAAATGCTAAAGCTGTGATTTGAAAGCAAGTTCTTAGCACAAGGCCATTTGCCCCTCGTTCCGTGATATGTCCCAAGCACATGACTCATTGCCTGTATGTGGCAAGTGTTCTCTTGGGTCTGCGATCACAGGGTCAGAGGCTGGTGGGTAGGCCCCCAAAATCCCATAGTCATAATAAGTGTGGAACAAACTTTATTTTTATTTATTTATTATTTTAGTTATTTTTTTATTTTGTTTGTCTTATTTTATTTTTATTTATGTTTTATTTTACTTTTTATTGTACTAGTAATACATTTGCATTATAAAGTAACTTAGAAAATGTAGAGAAAATTAAAGGAGAAAATAAAAATCACCCAGTTTCCAAAATGAAGAGACACCTACTCAAAGCTTTGCATGGTGTTTCTCTTTCATAAGTACATACGTTACTTCTCTAGTACGTAACATGGATGGACTTAAGTGATACAAAATTGTTTTATATATTATCTCATGTTCTGCTTTTTGCACTTTGACAAGATAGCTCGTGAGTTTCTCATTCTCACCAACATATAATACAAAAGTTGGCTTGGCGCCTGTGGCTCAGCGGGCTAAGGCGCCAGTCACGTACACCTGAGCTGGTGGGTTCGAATCCAGCCCAGGCCCGCCAAACAACAATGACGGCTGCAACCAAAAAATGGCCGGGCGTTGTGGTAGGCGCCTGTAGTACCAGCTACTTGGGAGGCAGAGGCAGGAGACTCGCTTGAGCCCAGGAATTGGAGGTTGCTGTGAGCTGTGATGCCACAGCTGTGACAGCTTGAGGCTCTGTCTCAAAACAAACAAACAAAAAAAAAGTAATGTATGTCGCTATAGAAGTTAGGAAACTATAAACACTCAGAAGAAAAGAAAAAAATCCCTGCTAATCTTAGTACCCAGAAATAATTCACTAGGATTTGGGTGACTGTTTTTCTAGTCTTTTAATATCTACTCATACGTAGCCATCCTTAATATGATTATGTTACCTATACTTAAATATTTTCCAATGTGCTAGATTAGAGGTAGATACTCATTTTACCTTCTTTTATTACTTGATGATAAACTAAAAGATAGTTACTGATTATTTGTTATTCTTCTACGAATTACTTGTCTGTCTCTGATCGTTTCTTACGCACATATTGTTGATTTATAAGTGTGCTCAACGAACTTTTCATTGTTTGTGGGTTGGCTTTACTCATCATGTAGATGTGTACAGCAGGCCGGAGAAGGGAATTTAGACTCCCAGGACAGTCAAGGGCAGCAACGGGCTTGGAGCACACCTCTGACACTACCCTGTGCCACGTGTTGCTGGCCTCTGTTCTCAGTGTTGAGTGACAGGATTTGGGATCAAGGGAGAGGAGGTGGCTGGGGATAAAGGCAGCTCTGAGCCTTCATCTCCAGCCTCCTTCTTTCCACAGCTCACAGCACTTCAGCCTTTAGAGTGGAAAGGGGGAGTGCTGTGGATCCGGAGTCACGATACACTGGGAAGATGCTCTTTCTGCTGCAGGACAAACCCCTGCAGGAAATGAAGCTGGGGAGGGAGGCAGGGCCTGACCCCAGAAGGGGAAGGTTTCACTGGAACTTGGGGTTCCTCAACTGTGGCCAGTATTTCTCCTGTGTCCTCTGGCTGTTTGGATTTATTTATTTTTTTTAATCTCATGGACTTACTGCCAGGTTCTAAGAGTAAGTAATTTCTAAATACTTCAAATTCACGCATATTTTTCCGCTGAATATCAGAGCTGCAAGGCCTTCCAAGGCATGGTATTGGTTTATTGGTTTATTGAGACACTGCCTCAGGCAGGTTGATGACGTCGGCCTCTTTGTGTTGGGAACCAGAACAATAATTAGGAAAGACTTTGCTGACATTGAGAATCTGCTAGGCATATGCTTTTTCAGTTTAATTTCAACTTCAGATTTTGTCAGGGTCCTTAGAAGCCTCACTGTGGGTGCCTTAGATACATTTGAAGACAATAATAAAACTGATTCGAATGATCCCATCTGTTAAAATCCTTTTACAGAGATCTGTCCTGCTTTCTTGGCACTAGCTGACTGACAAAGTTTGTTATGGATTGGTGGAGGGATTTTTCCCTGGCTTACTGTCAAGTTCAGAGACCAACTGTTCAATCCAGGGCCTTGGGGATGCATTTGTGATTCAGTGGGACATGGCGCCATTAATTGCAGCAGGGGAGATCGCAGTAAGACCACACTCCAGTGTGGAGCTGCTTGTAAAGGGAACTCCAGCCCAGAAGACAGACCAGGGAGTTGATGACGCAATCCTGAAATACTGATTCCCACACCATGTTGCCAGGACTCCAAGTCTTCCCAAACTATTTAAGAGGAGAAAAGGGAAGCTTGAGTCCTCTCGTTCCTAAGTCCAGTAGAGCCCACCTACTGTCATCAGTTTTATCTTGTGGGTTTCATCACAAGATTTCATCTTAAATTCCTAAAAGTTTCCGCTGCACCCCAAAAGCTTGAAAGAACATTGATTCAGACAACAAGTAGCACTGTGGCTGAACGTTACCATCAAGGATGTTCAACAGCATATAAAATCAGAATCCCAGTAAGACAGTGGCACATACTAATGTCAACTTCAGGCAACTGGGTAGGTAGCACTAGGTATCTAGATCATTCGTTAGTTCGCCATTCATCCATCCATTCATTCATTCCACAAATATTTATTTTTCACCTGTTGTGACTTGGATACTGTGGGTTCAAAGTGTTCTGAGCGCAGCAATGCAATGAAACAAATACTCCTACTCAGTTGTACGAAGACAACCAAGGGGTCCGGGGAGGCCAACAACCTCACACACTGAGCAGATACCAAGAAAGGGAGGCCCCCAGCTGAATTCTCAGTGGATATGTATTCACACTTAGGTAAGCACAGCTGGAAGTCTTCAAAGGAGATAGCCAAGCTTGAAATCATACGGTTGCCAGGTTCCCTGTTCCTGTTTAACTAACTTTATGTTTACTGCTGGTCATTCTGAACCCTTGTGCTGTTTCCAGTACAGAAGTTTTCATAGGACCTGGGCTTTGGCAGCAGAGTCCTTAGAACTCTCAGCCAAAGACCCTTCCGTAAGTATCACTCACAGGATCTATGTTGGGCAGTGTGAGTACAGCTGTGAATAAGCAGGTGTATCGCCTGCCACACTGCTATTATTGTATAGGAAAGACAGACAACAAACGTGCACACAGATAGATAGAATTATTGTAGCTTGAGATTGGGAAATCAATGCAGTGACAGAAATTACGAGAGAAGATTACTGAAGTAGGACAGGTGGTCTGGAAGAGCCTGATTGAGGAGGTGCCCTTACGCTGAAGTCTGGGAGACACAGATGAGCTCGCTGTGCAAAAAGCTCCAGGACCAACATTCCAGGCAGAAGGCCCCAGGAGGACAGATGCTTGTGGGAGCATCTTCAATTATTGGAGAAATTGAGAAGATTCTGCAAGGCCTGAGTATAGAGAATGTGTAGAAGATGAATTTGCACCATTAGGAGGAGGGGGGGTCACAGGAGGTTGCTGAAGTGTTCTCTGAATACATGGGAGCCGTTTCCGAAGAGAGTCACGTTTTTCTAAGGCAGCTGCCTTCAGCTTGTGGCACTAGCAGGAAAGCCAGAGCAAGAAAACCTTTTCCTAGAGGTAAGTAGGCTCGCAAGCCAGGGACTCAAAACAAGGAACAGAACAGGACTCCTTTCCTGGGGCCAGAACCCAAGGTGAAGCACAGGGACAAGTCCCCACTGCTAGGACCAGTGCACACGCGGAGCTCTCTGCTATGAGCCAGGAGGGCTTGCTGGCCTGTGTCCAACGCCCCTCTGACTCAATGCCTATGGCAAGTAGGGCTGAAGTCATTTCAGGCCCCCATCTCGGGGCAGAACTGGTCCCATAGCTGGGGCACGGTGGTGCTGAGAGGTCAGCTTGTTAGTTCTGGAGAGGCGAGGTCTGGAGGGTAAGGTAGAGGCCAGCCCAGCCCTGGGATGGGAGGGATACAACAGGCTTCATCCACCTTGAGAGTGACGCCCATGCTGGCAGCCAATGCTGACTCCCATCAAACACACTTTCCCCACAAATTGCATCCACGTTTTTGCAATTTGGTGTGTATTGATTTTCTCTGAGGGACCGCCTTTTGAGTTATTTAACTGCCACCGTTGCAAAGGGCAGCGAGTAATTTTCAGCGTGGAACCACTACTTCTGAGAAGCTCCAATCCAGGCCAGTGCTATAATTTCATTTCAGAGCACTCCTAGATGATTATGTTATCCAAATCTGGGCCTTATTGCAGAATGAATGGTTCGACTGTGAGGACAGAGAGAGCATTAGATCTGCTTCTCTGTCTCAAAACAATGTAATAAGCAGGAGTGAAAACAACCCAAGGGAAAGGAAGGAAGACTGAGGCGTTCTTTACGTTTGTGCTCTGAAGCCAAGGTGGACTGGCCAGTGTCCTCAGTATTTACAGTAGAATCAGCCCCCCTGATTTTGTACTGGTATTCCTCAAATCCTTTGACATTTCCCATGGGGCCATGAGATTAGAGTCATGTCTGCAGCTACGTTGTCTCTGGTGCCCTTGCTGAAGACAACGATCATTTCTTCTGTCCTTGTTCCCTATATAAAACCCCATCCTGCAGAAGTAATGTAGGGATTCCTAGTCCCCTTCTTTTAAACTGATAATGATGTTAATTTTTGTTATTATATATGCATTATTTTTCAGGAAGCTGAAAGATTTTTTTTTTTTTGAAGCTCAGCCATAACAATCACATGACCCTTATAGCTTGTATGTGTATGTGTATGTGCAGAAATAGACATATATAAATATATATATATACTTACCTATTATAAATGTTTTATTTCTATTTCTAGTCACATCTTTCTGGCCCCAATTAGTTACCATCACTCTGTTTTATCAATATATATATATATATTTTTTTTTTGAGACAAAGTCTCGTAGAGTGCTGTGCTGTCACAGTTCACAGCAACCTCCAGCTCCTGGGCTTAGACAATTCTCGTGTGTCAGCCTCCCAAGTAGCTGGGACCACAGCCACAATGCCCGGCTATTTTGCTTTATTAGTATTTAATTGTAAAAGTTTCCAATCATCCAAAAAGTTTTAGAAAGTATGAAGAAGTAAATAAATAAACCCAAAACATTTGCACCCTTGTAAGACTTTGAAATTAAGGGAAAAAGAGGCACACAAATAAACATTAAACTTTCATGCCTTCATTCAGAAAATATTATGCCAGGCCTCATAGGGGAGAAAGGTCTACATAAGAACCCACAGGACCTACGAGAGAGGCCTGGAGAGTGCTGAGGTTGCAGTGAATCAGGAAATCTGACTTCTGAAACGTGGTGAGGGCAATGGGTCTGCACTTCAGATTGGACAGAGGACGGTGGTTCCATGATGATAAGATACAAAAATGTCAGGAGAGGGTGGCACCAGGCCTTGGGAAGATGCATTACCCCCTGAGGGGAAAGCATTTTAATATGATAAAAGAGGACTTGGCCTCTAGTGTGAGAGAGCCTGGGTTGGAACCTCAGCTCTATTACAAACTGTGCGGACATTTTTGGCAGGTTGTTAGGCATCATAAGGACTCAGTTTCCTCCCTGTCAAATAGCAGATGTTGCCTCATGGTGTTATTATGGGGAATAAAGGAGCTAATGTATATAACGTGGCCATTGCAGTGAGTGGCAAACCGTTAGTAAGTGTTAACTGCTCTTCCTGTCCTTCTTGTGCTGGGCTTGTTACTTGTGTTGTCCTACTGTCCCCTCATCACTCTAGACCATGACATTATTCCTTCCCCTTCACATGAGGCTCAGAGCAGTTGAGCGAGTTGCCCGAGTCCCAGAATTGGGAAGCTTGGATTTCAGCACAGAGCTGTTTGACCTCAAAGCCGATAGTGCTGTCACCCTGATGTGGTCAACACGCCCTGCACGATGGAGTAAATAGAAAACCTCTTGCTGATGCACGTCACAGGCCAGACAGAAGTCAGCTATCATAGCCATTCATTCATTCAAATATTATCTGTGTAGGCTTTAATC
This sequence comes from Arctocebus calabarensis, assembly GCA_963573935.1. Classification (NCBI taxonomy): domain Eukaryota; kingdom Metazoa; phylum Chordata; class Mammalia; order Primates; family Lorisidae; genus Arctocebus; species Arctocebus calabarensis. Next base: position 19,442 of record CAUYON010017855.1, read on the forward strand.
TCAGCCAATCACGCAGCAAGGAAAGAAATCACCTTGCAGGCTTTGCCCTCCAATGGCTTCTAAACTAATGAGAATGGTAAATAGACCAAAAGAGAGCACAGGGTGAAAAATGCCAGATCAGGATATGGAGGAATAAAGAGACAGGGCCTCTACTCTGACCACGGGAGTCAGATGTGGAAGGATGACTCCACACCTAGAACACTCTCCATATCCCATGGGCTCTCTGTTAAAGCAGCTGTGTTTTACAGGAACAGTGGAGCAATACTTCTGCCCCTTTAAGCGTCTCCATGCCCATATCAACCCCCCACAACCCCATCCCTAAACCCAGAGAAGCAGACGTGACTGCTTAAGGGAAAAGTTACCTAGTACTCAGTTTACTTAATATCAGCTTAGACTGAATTCAATTTAAGGCTAGATGGCTTACCGGAGTCCAGCTGTTAAATTATTAGGAATTTTGCAAGCCTGTTGTTAAACAGCCACTATTAAAAACTGAATTATATAAAACTACATTTAAATAAATTATATTGAAAACAGAGCTAATTAATACTCTGAATGCATCCAAATGCTTCCTACGTTTTTCCTTAGTATTTGTGACTTGAAGTTATTTGCGTCCATTGCATGCAGCTGATGGAAATGCTGTACAGGGCGGTGCTGCTGCTGTACCAACCGCCCTTCCCACCTCCACACTCAGGGGCATCATGCTGGTAGCACAGAATCGGCTGTGCTAGGATTATTTACACCCCAGAAGTAACGTAAATCAGGGCTTTGGGGTCATAGAGCTGGTCTGCAAACTTCACCAGCTCCCCTTTGGCTACCATCCCTTCAGTTTCCCCCGACATTGCCCTCCTTGACTCTCTTCTTCATTTAACATTCCCTCTTTGTTTTCTCCTTCAGTTTGTTTATACTGTGAGACTGCAGCTCCCTTCTCGTCTCTCTGACCACGTGGCCCCTCCTTCCATCCCTCCCACTTTATGGCTAAGAATGTTTTTTGCATAGTCCTAGTGCATGATCAATACATGATGTATAAATCTATAAACTTCCCACCACCTAACTTACTGTGTTTGGAGGGGCTGATTTGGCAGTATTGGCCGTCTGCCTTCACGGTGTGGGTATGTCGTGAAACTACCCAACACCAGCCCTCCATTCTTTGCTTATCAAGAGACAGTGAGAGTCCGGGGTGAAATTTGGAGCCCAGGTCCATGCCATTGCTGACTCCTTGTTACCAAGGCACTCTCCATAGTCCTGTTTCGTGCTTTTAATGCCATCTTGGTATCATTTAATTGGATTGCAGCACACTAAACATTTGAAAAGAATTCAAGCACAAGCTGCCAGCCTCTCTTAATGAACATTCTGTGAGTCATTGTTTGCCAAGAAAGTCATTCATTGGATAAAAATTGGGAGGTTGAATGAAGAAATAATTTTTTCTCCTCTTTCTTCACAATACAATTGTTTATTTTCCCAAGTAATATGTTTGTCTCTCTCCGTCTGGTCGCGTGTGGACTTGTTTTCCCAGCACAGAAGAGGTTAACAGAATGGCTCTCCACAAATACCATATTTAATTTAATGCCATTACACTCTATCATGTATTAAAGAGCATGAGATCCCACTGGGTCCCATTATAAGCTAAATTTCCACAAATCCTTTTCCTTAAACATACAGATGGCATACATTCTGCTCATAAAATCCATATTGGTTCATGTGCCCGACATGACGATACACAGCTTGGATCCTGGAGGGAAATGGTATGTCACCATTGCCATGTCATCACATAGCGATGGTAAGAAAAAAGAACACAGGCTCCTAATTTCCTCCTTTAGTACAAGACAAAGCTGAGACCCAGAGAGGCTGACACATCAAATATTGTACAGTGAGATTCTTCAAAAGTAAAATTTCATAGAAATATCTTTAGGATACAATGTAGTCTTGCTTTTCTGAAATTTGCACCAAAATCTTTGCACATGTCCTCCCGTTATTGCACGCATCTTAGGGTATAATATCATGTATTTATTCTGGATTTTCAACTAGTCTATGAATGCCTTAACCATAAGGGGCTCTGTTAATTACTCACTGTTTCTCTACCACCCAGCATGGGGTACAGTGTAAAATAGTTGCTTTGTACATTTATATATCTAGCAAACACTTAATAAGTGTGTATCAGATAGGTAGATATTTGTGTTTGTATTTCCCACAAAGAGACATTGGGACATGAAGCACAAATATTGATCTATAGAAATATTTCTATCTCTCGGCTAAAGAACAATAAGCAAGAATGAGAGTTACAGTCCTTTATTTGGTGATGGAATTTTTCAGGAGAGCAGTGTCTTGGACTCCACAGACTGTCCAAGTTTGCTGTTAAGTACATATATATTTAAAGTTGTTATATCTCCCTAATGAATTGAATTTTCTTTAATCATTATTATAAGCTGCTTTTCTTTATCTCCAGTAATACTTTCTATCTTGAAATCTACTGCATCACTTATTAACATAGTCACCGTTGTTTAGTTTAGTGTTTGTATTATATAGGGTTTTTCCCATTCTTTCCCTTTCAACTTATCCATGTCTTTATATTTCAAGGGCATTTTTTTTTTTTTTTTTTTGGTAAATGACACATAGTGAGGTCTTACCTCATTATCCGGTTTTTTACAAGATGTTTAGTCTATTTACGTTTAAAGTAATGAAGGCGGAGTTGGATTTAAGCCTGTCATCTTGGTGTTTATTTTCTGTTGTTCTACGTGTTTGTTTTTCTGTTCCTTCTCATCCAACTTACCTTTTACTTACATGAGTACTCTTTTAGTGTTTCATTTTATCTCTTCTATTGACTTTGCCTATACTTTTTTGTGTTAATTTTTAGAGCTTACAGCATAAATTACCTGTGTGCCTTGGCTTACCTTCTATCTTCAAATAATATTATGTTACTTATCTTCGGCTACTTTGCGAATAATATAAGAACACCCTGATAGTTCTATCAGTACCTTGCCTTGCTTTTTCTGCTCTGTTGTCATGTATCCTATTGCTACATGGGCATAGACTCTTCCCTGTGCTCTCTTTATATTTGCTTGAGGATGTCAATAGTCCTTTAAAGGATGGGTGTGCATATTGTTATTATGTCCTTTATCTGGTACCATTTCCCTTCAGCCTGAAGAAAACCCTTCAGCATTTCTTAGAGTGTGATTCTGTTGCAAATTGTCTCCATTTTTATTTATCTTTCATTTTTGAAAAATATTTTTATTGGGATAGAAATTTTTAGACTGATTTTTTTTATTTGTCTTTAAGCACTTTAAAGTCTCCTTCTGCTCTCCCGTGATCCCCTTGTGAAGTCGATGTCAGTCTTATTTTATTTATCACTTATATAATATGGCTGTTTCCCCTTCTGCTGCTTTTAAGATTTTTCTTTTAATCTGGTTTTTAAGCATTTTGCTGTGATGTGCCCAGAGATGGTTTCTTTATATTTATTCTACTCAGAATTGATGGAACTTCTTGGCATATACCTTTTAAAAATCAAATTTGGAAAATGCTTCAGCTAATAATTTCTCAAATATTTTTCTTTAATCTCACTCTGGAGTTACAATTATACATGTGAATGACAGCTTAATAGTGCCCCACAGATTACCCAGGCTCTGTTCATCTTTTTTTCTAAACTTTTTTTTCTCTCTGTTCTACAAACTTCTGTTGACTTCTCTTCAAGTTCCCTGGTAGCTTATTCTACTGCATTCTATTACATCCATTCTACTGTTAATTCCATTTGTTAATGTTTTAATTGTTTACATATTTTCTTTTTTATCCTTTCAATTCACATTTCTTTCTTTTTTTTTCTTTCTGCAGTTTTCAAATCTCTCATGAAAGTCCCTATCTCTTCATTCACTGTGTCTACCTTGGTGTATTTGAAAAATATTTAGCTTAGTAATTTCTAAAGTTTTTATCTGAGAATTCCCATGTCTACATCATCTGCAGGTCAATTTCCTTTACTTGATTATCCTTTTGGTTATAAATCAAATTCAACTCTTTGCATATCTTATAGTTTTTTTCTTGTATGAAAGGCATTATGTTCAACAGAATTCTAGGGTAAGAGAACTGCTTGATAGAAATGGTTATATCTGTGTTTTAGAATCTAAATTTAAACATTACAAGTCAGCACAAATTTGTCAAAATACTGATTCTTTACCCAACATGCATAGATGGACCTTCTGTATCAAGTTCCCTTTTCACCCATCTGTCCCTATCCTGCTCACCTGACCCTAGACTGGGAAGCATAATTTTTGTTATTCATTGTCAGAGTCCTGTCTCAAGTGCAGCATCTGCTGAGACCTGTGGAAGCTGGTGGCAATGGACTGAAGAAATACAGAGTTTGAAGTGATGGTAAAGAAAAAAAAAGAGACATAGAGCAGATGGTAAAGAAAAACAAGAGACATAGAGCAGAATTAAAAGTGAGAGCTCAGGGTTCCATTGCCTGTCATGGGATTCCAGCAATGGCCCAGAGTGTTTGCTCCACTCTGATTTTATTGAAGTCTGTTTGCCCAGAGGGTAAGATGAGGGAGGAACAAAGACGTCAGCCATTGCTTAATTGATCACATCAGCTCCTATTGTTATTATTATTATTCACCTTAAAGGTAGCCTTCAGTAATCTGAAATTTGAGTGTTGTATTGTGAGAGCTTCCTACTTGAGATCACACACACAGATTTCTAGGGAGGTGTTAAGCTCTGCTAGTTGTCTGTGGAGTAAAACTCCACCAGGGTTAAACTCCTCTGAGGGATCGGTGAAAAGGAGGCAATTTCCTCTCATTACCACCACAGAGGATCTTCCTCTGTGATAAGGGATATAAGCTCTTCTGCCCAAATCTCAGAGCTCCAGCTACTCCCTTGGTCTTTGGCCCCTCCCTCCCCCTGCAAATGCAAATATTCACAATGGGTATCTGCTTTGCCTGTTTAATGGGCAGGAAATGCCCTATGTATCTTTTCTAGGATATTGTCTTAGCCTCTTCTATGACCATTACTCTCCTCAGAGTGTTCACAGACCCAGCAGGGGGTTTAGAAGCTGTGTCCCCAACAGGCTAGAATTTCAGAAAAGGCAAGAAGCTTACTTTCAATGGCTAACTTAAATGTAAACTAGCTGATTTTTCTTTGTTCTAACTCACTCAGCTTACTTTTTAGATTTTCTCTTTTTCTGGGGGTGCTTTCCTTTGCCAAGAATGGGGTCTTCAGTCCCCATTCTCCCAGCAATTCATCTTTATATCTCTTCCCCTTTCTTTAGGAAATAGAACAGAGCTTGGTGAAAATTAATGCTTGTTACATTTCCAATTAAATCTAAAAACAGACTTAACACACTTTTGTGTATATGTTTGTGTAACTATACCTTAGTAGATAGTACATATATAGTAGTATGGGTGTAGAAGGCAGCAAAGTGCTTCAGTACAAAGAGTAGTAACCAAAAGACCTTGACTCAAAACTGAGAAACTTGCTTTGCTGTCCTAAGGAAATAATTTATTCTATATAAAATTCAGTTTCCTCATATTTTGGAAGAATTAAATGGGAAAATGTATATTGCATACTTAGCACAGTGCCTGGTGCATAATGATCTTTAAAATGATAGAAGATTTGCTCTAATCTGAGTTAAGAAAAAAGGCAGTAAAATTAAAATTAATGTGATACGATTATTTCCAACAAAAATTAGTCCAGACACAAAGGAGGAACTAGATTGGAGGTCAGAGTCAAGATGGATAAGGAATTGGTCTATGACAGGTGCAGCTTGGATGGTGTCAAGGATTATAATAGTAACATTTAGTAGAAGCATAATTAAAGTAGGCTTTGGAAGAGACTAAGGAGGCTTATGTTAAGATTTGAGTGCTCTGGTCTAGTAGAAAGAGCACTGGATTTGGACATGGAAGATAGAACTCTTTTATGTCTTCATTTTCTTACCTAGAAAATTAGGATAGTAATACACATATTACTTAACTTGAAAGGTTGGAATGGCCTTTAAATGGGATGTGCTTATAAAGATCATGGCTTGACAGTGTCTTGTATATTTAATATTCACAATAGGATCACTGTAATTAGCAATTATAATTTACTTAATCTCCCTAAAAAGATGATAATAATATCTGCTTGTAAGATTTTAGTAAGAAATAACATGAAATCACATTTGAGGAAGTACTTTGTAATCCACAAATCTCTAGAGCAGGTGTGGGGTTATTATTTTTAGTTAGGTAAATGTCTGAACATTCACGTGTCCTATCACAGATAGTAGATGTCAAGTTCTGTGAGGGCAGGAATTGTTAATTTATTTACCACTGTTTGTTTATTTAAGACAGAGACTCACTCTGCCACCTTGGTTAGAGTGCAGTAGCATCATCACAGCTCACTGCAACCTCAAGCACCTAGGCTTGGCCAATCCTCCTGCCTCAGTCTCCCATGTTGCTGGGACTACAGATGTAATCATCATGCTTGGATAATTTTTTTTTTTCTATTTTTAGTAGAAATGGAGTCTTGCTCTTGTTCAGGCTGCTTTCAATCTTCTGACTTTAAGTGATTCTCCTGCCTCAGAGTCCCAAAGTGCTAGGATTACAGGCGTGAGCCACTATTCACAGCCAACTATTTATATAATAGTAGGTAGTCAAGAAATATTCCAATGAGGGGATTACTTCAGTTATACAGTGTTTGCCTATTTGGGCCTCCCTCAGAATTATGGCGTATTCAAAGTTTCCCCAAGTTCTTTTGGTACAAGCTGGATGCTTAATTTGGTGCAAACTTAAATCAGAATAAATTTTAAAGAATCGTAGACCTTCTTGGATGAATGCTAGAGAGCTTAAGACCTAATTTTCTGCTGTAGAGTCCGTTCTGAAAGCATCCTTTAGTTTAGCCCTCTGAAATATTCCAGCCTTTGATTTTGTAGATTTTCCAAAATCTTACAAAATAAACAAATTTCCTAGATGAGTTGGGTTGGGGTGGGAGAGGAGGGAAGCTAATCAACAAACTGACTTCATTCTTACAAGCCAACCTTTTCTCTGGAAGTAATACCCTTTCCTCCCTCCTCCCCAATATCGATGCCTATTCATACATCCTCCAGGACCAATCCATTTCTCCATGAAAAATTCCCTAATCTCTCACTTGGAAAGAGGCAGGAGTCCAGTCTGGTGTTCTGATAGCAGAGAGGGAATTGGGGTTAGGGTTGGGGTCTCACATTTTAGGATCCAAATTTCACTTAATTCCCTATTCCTAGTAGGTCCTCTTGCCCTGCTCCTCCCCGTGCCTGGTGTTCCCATGTTTAGAGTTTGTGGAGTTTAACTGCTCTCCCAAACAGACTCGGGTGAGGGTGAGAGAGTACCGGCCACCCGACCGTACAGGGAGCGTAAGGGAGGGGTTCTGGTTGTCTAACTGTTCTGTTTACAGTCGTAGCCAGACCTCTTTTCAGCCGGGAGCCTCATCCTTGCCTTTCTGGGGATCTAATGCCTCCAAATCCTGGCATTTGGGATGCTCTGGGGTTAGTTAAGTGGCTCTTTTCTCTTTGCCACCCATTCTGTTGGCAATCTGCGTACAGCTTCTGCCCTGTTAGTCCATTTCTAAACCATCTTCCAAAAAATGTAGTGATGTTCCATCTATCAGCTCCTCTCTCCCCCATTCTTTGCTCTTTTTCTGTATTTATATATATCCTATAGGCCGTCTTTGGCAGGGCATAAAGATAAATGTTCCCATATTTGATCCATTAAGTTTACCTGAAAGCCTCACAACAGTGATTTTCTAAAATGGAGACTTGACCCTGTATCACTCCCTTACTCCAAATCCTTCAAAGCCTGCTCATAATTTTCACCATGAGATGACTATGGTTTAGTTTACCAAACAAAAACCTTCATGATCAGACCCCAGTCAGCCTCTCCAGATTCATCACCAATTGCCTGCACAGTAAGATGGTGGGGGGTGGGGTTGTCTGTGCCAGGTTCCCAGCAGCATGGCCACGGGCAGAACTGTCTTTCCTAAACTGACTTTGTCCCCTGGGTCACTGCAGACTCACCCAAGCCAGGGAGGCCAGTTAATGCCTTCCTCAGACCTTCTGAGAACCTGACAGACTCAGAGGATGTGGCAGCTGTCCTCTCTATGTGACAGGGAGGAGAAGCAGAGAAAGTCCATCCGGAAAGAGAGAAACGGGAAGACCACCCTGCCGGGTCTGGTTCTCCGGTTCCAGTGTATTTCTGAGACCTACCTCTGTGACTGCCCTTTGCTGGTTGGGTTTCTGAGTGTCCTTATAATAAATTCCCTGCTTAGAACAGTTTGCAGCACATGCTGGGTATTCAATGCCTCCTACTACAGTTGCTCATTCTAGCCACTGAATAATTATGCCTCTCTACTTTCTTGAGGACAACGTCATCATTTTGTGCCCACACACCTTCCCAGTGTCCTTTCTGCCTGAATGTCCTTCTCCCTTCTCTTACCTGCTAGATGGCTATGCCAAAACTTAGCTGAAGGGCCGGTTCAAGGAAGCTTTCCTTGACTGCCACCTGCTAAAATATCCTTTTCTGAGCATCTTTCTATCTTAGCATTTATTATCAAAATTAGCAAAAATTGTTAATTTACTCTTCTCTCTTGATTGTGAGCCAAGAGAAATTATTATTACTTTGACTTTGTTTTCTACATATATATATGTAAAACAAAGGAAAAACTATATTCATTGAGGAAACATTCTGTCTGCTTCCAATGAATAGCAGCATAATAATATCTAACATATTTTTTCCAGGTAGCAGCCTTATTCTGATTATTCTTTCCTATGTGAGTTAATCCCCAAAACTGATTTGGGCATAATTTATACTTATTTTTTCTAACACTGTGATTAAAAATTAAGAACACATGCCAAAAAAATAAAAATAAAGAAAGACCTTGGATTTTTCTAGAATAAAGGGCCCATATGAACTTAGGAAAGGAACATCTCAACCCTCAGATCAAGAAAATTAATTTCTTCTCTACCAGCTCAGAAACCACATCAGAATAACAACTGATAGATTATCAGTGAACATGTTTAGAATAAAAGAGCAAAAATTCTTTGTTTTTATTCGTTAAAAAAAAGTGTGGGGCTCAAATTTATAAAGAAAAGGAATAAAGAAGAAAAGCAACCCTACTGGGGAGCTGCTATGCTCCCATCACCATGCTAAGTGTTAGCATGTATTCTTGAGTATTAAACTCTTGTAAATCACCCTGACACGAGGTTAAATCCAGCTACTCTGTGTCCTGAAAAAAAACTTAAGACTCCAAGAGGTAAAGTAACTTGTTAAAACCAGCTAGTTAAAACCAGAATTTAAGCTAAAGCCATGTCACATTTTTAAGAACCGACACTCCCAATTATTACATGCTTTTACCAACCCCTCTGTCATCAGTAGATGATGGATGTAAGAGTTATTCATAGTCTTCTCATAGTTCTTTTCTTTCTCTCCATTCTCTATAATAAGCATATATTACTTTTACAATAAAAAATTACTTAGAAAAAAAAAAAGCAATTCCGTTAGATCAATAGAACTGCCGGGGGATTATATTCCTTTGAACAGCTAAGTGTTAATTATAAGGTTCCTTATTTTTTATTAATGTGCAATAGGAGATAGGGTTCAGGCAGTTTTCCCAAATCCTTACTGTTAGTTATCAACCAAGCCCCCTGGATAACTTATGTCCCAGCACAGGCATCTGTGCTCTTGTGCTTCTCATTTCATGCCCTCAAAGCCCTGCAGGGACCCATTGCTCCCCTGTAATATCTGGGGGCTTTGATGGGGGGGTCTTTGGCCACCTGCCATTTCCAGGGGAGTCTCTCATCCCTCTGAGATGCCATTTTCTCATCAGCCAATGGGGATCAAGCAACTCACCCAGAAGGCATTGGGAGAATGGGATGGGGTGATTATAGGTGTTGGCACAGGGTGACGCCTGCACCCAGCGGCCACAGGGCACAGTGGTGGCAGTGGTAAGCGGCAGTCCAGAGAAGCACTCAGGAGCTCAACTCACTTATCTCAACTCTGACGTCCGCCATGTGACTAGGAGCGAGTGCCTTCGCCTCCCTAGGCCTCAGCTTCCTCATCTGTACAGGGAGGTCCATAGTTAGAGAGCTGATACGGGGAGGAAAGGGCCCATCCAGTAAAGCACCGAGGACCAAGTTTGGCTCTAGTTTGCTGGTGCTACAAGTGAGAGTGATGGGAGTCATTATTCAGAATGATTGTAATAAGCAGTCCTGCAACAACTTTAGAACCGTGTCTTCCTTCAACACGCAGTCTCCCGTCTGTGCCCTGCGGAGACGGTGAAACCTGGGGGCTGCATTCCAGGGACAGAAAGTTACCAAAGAGATGGACAGGAAGCAAGCAAGCTGGCTGCCGTAGCCACTCTTGAGAAACAGAACTGATTTTCAACCCACAAGTTGGTTCAGATGTTGTAACTGATGACACCACGGCCCTCCCCCAACAGGACGTAGGAAGGTTTATTACCCTGGTGTCAAGGCTTTCTGGAGAAAGCAGGCAGGCCTCCCTTGAGTCTGAAAGTAGCTCCAGGGAGAAGGGGTACCAGACTGGTTTGAGTTGTCCTGCTAGTTCGGAGTAGGAATGGGGTGAGCACTCCTTGTTTTGCTTGAAAAACAAAGTAACCTGGGGAAGAGTGGCTGGAGTATGTGGAGAGGGAGGTGGAACGAGGATAATCCTGGGTTAGCCAGGATGACCACAAAGTGCAGCTCTACAGAGGTGACTTGAATGGGGACCGGAGTGGGAAGCCGTAAGCTCTGCATTCAGAAGGGAGTGCGTGCCAGCTGCCAGCTTCAGCAAGGCCAGAGTGAGCTCAGTAGATTCAAGTACAAATAAAAGATCAGCAAGGTAAGAGAACGTAAGAGAGCGTTGAGCATCGATGCAGGTGGTAACAATGGTCATGACTGCGTGTTTAGCAAGAAGCTTCAGATTACTATATGCAATCATCTGAAGTCCGTTAGGAAAGACAGTGGTCTAGTTCTGTCTGGCTCCAGTGGGAATCAAGTTATAAGGAGTGGAATTTCCTGTGTTCCATATAAGAAAGACCTTTAGGATCAGCTCAGCACCCACGAGCGGTAATGAGCTCCTGGTCACTGGCTGAGGGGCTGGGAATGTGGGACCCAGTGGCCTGGAAGACCTGGAAGTTGCTTTTAGCTTTGAGTCTGTGCTTCCAGAAAGAGACCCTGGAAGATGTGGGAAGGAAGCTTCAGCAAATCGTGTGGGGGCTATGTCTGTCCCCTTAGCTGCCCTGGTAGCTGTTCTCACACCCACAGGGCTAATGCTAGCTCCTTTCTATGCACCGGGCTCCATACCTGTGGGGATTTCTGTTTAAACACTGCTGATTGAAGCCTAGTTTTAGTTAGTGGCTTGTTTGCATGTCAAATTAAGTTTCAAAGAAATGCAAATATGAATGCTTATTTGCTCAGATAAATTTGCTTTAGCAACCTGGAGGAAACAGTAGGCTCATCCAGAAGTTAATGAGACAACTTTGGCCTATCAGCCTTTCCTTCCCCACTACCTTTGGCCTACTCTTTTCTCAGTTGCAATTCACTTCCACTCAGCTAACCCTTATGATACCTACCGTGTGGAAAGCAGTGTGCACAGCTGGTCACCGATGCAGTTAAATCAACAACTTTCCTCTCTGATAGAAGAATCAGTCACAAGCAAGAAAAAGAAAAGGATCATGAATACAAACTAAATACAATAATAGAGGCAGAAATGAACAATAAAATAATGCATCAAGCAAATAAGTAAATGGCACCTATTTTATGCTTGAGCTTTTGCTAAGAACTTTGGAAGCAAAGAAGAATATTAATTTTGATTGGCTGGAGAAATCAGAAAAATATTCATCAAACTTGTGCTTACTTCTTTCCCTTTATGACCTCCCCTATTTTTGACTAATACTCTGAGCTTCTTGAGCAAGAACCTGTTTCTCATTCCTCTTATTATCACCAGAGCATGACCCTGAGTAGGGTTCTTAAGGAATAATTCCTGAGTGGATTGATGAATCAAGAAATGAGAGCCTGTGAGCTGGACTTGGCATGGTGTAGCATCTCAGCAGGGCAAGGTGGTGGAGGCTGTTCAAGGAGCAGGGCTCAGGTGTGAGGAGGTGGTAGTCAGCGTTTAGAGCAGCCCAGGGGTCCAAGGTGGCACTTTGTTCAGTGAGCTGTGTGAAAGGAACAACAGGAGAGAACGTGGAAAGAACTTCAGGAGGGGCCAGGAGAATTAAGAGGAGGAGCTTGAACTTCATTCTGGAGGAAATTGGCAGCTCTTGCAAGTTTTTGAGCAGTCTGATGCCAAGATCAGAGTAGGATGGCTTTGTGGCTCTCTCCTTGTCACGGTAAGCAGGAGCTGTCATTAGGGATTAAACAATCATCAAATGAAAGATCAAGCTTGAGAGGAAGTTGGAAAGACAGTTACCTCGTGCGTGTTTTTCACGTGTGAATACGCACACTTTTCTGTATTTGCAGATTTGAGATTCAGGAAAGTCTGCAGATATATATGTATCTATATACTTTCTTGTTTTTTTAAGACAGCCATCTCACTCTGTCACCGTGGGTAGAGTGCCGTGGCGTCATCATAGCTCACAGCAACCTCAAACTCTTGGGCTCAAGGGATCGTCTGGCCTCAGTCTCTGGAATAGCTGGGAGCATGGGTGTTTGCCACAATGTCCTGCTAATTTTTCTATTTTAGTACAGATGGGGTCTCAGGCTGGTGACTCCTGAGCTCAAGCACTCCCACCTGCCTTGGCCTCCCAGAGTGTTAGCAGTCCAGGCGTGACACCACACCTGGCTATCAGCTCTGTATCTTTATATCATCTTGTCTTTTTTCCCCTCGTTTTTCTGACTACCTTGCACTACAGCCCCTTCATTTTTTACTCTTGGGTGTTAACCTGTCCATTAATGTGCACTACTTAATGTCCTCTGGCAGAAGTCTAAGCCTGTCCTCCCTCCGCTGAGAAGCCTTCCTCACTCACCCCAACATCCCATCTCCAGTGTTTTCCTGATGCTTTGCCTTCACTTAAAACCCATTTGATGTCCTTGGCATTCTCTCTCGGCCTGGGCAAACTGCAGCACTTCATGCATTTATTTATTGATGTAATGTCTTTGAACATCCTTTGCATGGCAGGACGGAATCCCTATCAGGGCAGTCCCTGGCTCCTGGCTGCGAGATCCACATCGTCCTGCACAAGTGTGTCTTCAAGATAGTGATGGAAGGAGAGAAAGAGAATTGTACTTTCTAATAGAAACTCGACACCTTCTAGATTACAAATACCAAGAGGGCAAAGACCACAGCCTATTGTTTCTGTACCCCTGGCCCTAGCACAAGACCCAGCACTAGACAGATGATCCATGAGTATTTGTTGAAAGAAAGAACAAAGGAACAGCAAACATAACAGGCTACCCCATCCCACATCTCTCAGGCATGCGAACCCAGAGGCAGACGTTGGCCAGCAGCAGTTTTAGGACTACCCAGGTCTCTGTTGCCTTCTAGAAGCAGGTGACTATTAAGATGCCTTTCAGGGTCTAACTGATGCAAATACCTTGTTTCAAATCTTCTGAGTTACTCCGAGGTCTGAGCAGCAACCCTATTCTTGGTTCTGAAGAAGAGGGTAGCCATGATGGTAATAAGCTGATAAAGCTCACCTCTCTTCCCAAATCAATCAAATTAGTCCAGCATCACTGCACTGTAATTTTTTGCCCTTTTAATATGTCAGGGAAAGTCTTAGTTGCCTCTTATAATCAGTGTGAGTGTCCGAACATAATGCTACAGGGCTTGATTTTTAACCCCGTACTGATAAAGCATTGAGGTTTGGGACTGGTTTCATTGTTTTGTACTTTGCTTTGTTTTGTTTTCTTTCTGTCGTTCCTTTTTATTTCTTTTTTTTCCCCCTACAGAATAATAGCACGGATGAGTGGTTTTTAAAGAAAAATACATGGGTATACCTTGGTTTTAGTCCTTTTGGGGGGTAATTTTAAGTGTTATTCTTCAAGGTCATTAGATAATGATGACGAAAGCCAATAATTAAATTTCACGTATGATGTGCCGGGCATTGTTTTAAATACCTAAATACCATGAGAATTCATTAAGACTTACAACAGCCTTATGAAAAAGCTATTTCTTTTTTCTTTTCTTTTTTTTTTTTTTTTTTGAGACAGAGTCTTGCTATGTCACCCTGGGTAGAGTGCCATGTAGTCACAGCTCACAGCAACCTCAAACTCTTGGGCTGAAGCGATTCTCTTGCCTCAGCCTCCCAAGTAGCTGGGACTATAGGTGACCACCACAACACCCGGCTATTTTTTTTGGTTGTAGTTTTCCTTGTTGCTTTAGCTGGCCCGGACCAGGTTCGAACCTGCCAGCCTGGATGTATGTGGCTGGCGCCCTAGCTGCTGAGCTACAGGCACTGCCATGAAAAAGACATTTCTATCATGCCTGTTTTACAGATGAGGAAACCGAGGCACAAAGAGGCTAGGTTCATCCTTCAAGGGGGAAGAGCTATTGAGGAGTGGGGCTAGCATGGGAAGCCAGACTGCCTGTCTCCAACATACCCATTCTCTATACCAGTGATTTTCAACCCGTGTGCCACGACACACTGGTGTGCTGTGAGAGGAGCTTAGGTGTGCTGTGAAAATTTTTAAAGATCATTACTTAAATTATTTTCAAAAGAAGTTCAAAGCACAGTAAGTATACTCCTTCTTTTACTCTTTTATTTGATCAGCATAATGGAAGTGTGCTGTGGAAGTTTAACTGTAGGTTCGAGTGTTCAGAGAGATTAAAAAATGTTGAAAAAATGCTGGTCTACACTGCTTGGGTTGCTAGCATTTCAGTATGAGCTTTGCTTTTTCAAAAACCTCCCCCAGAAGCATTAATTTCACACTGATATACTTGGCCTGCATATGTCCAAAATGGGTGTAGAAATTATTCATTTATTCAATGCATATTTATTGAACACTCACTGTGTGCCTCACATTGTTTTAGGACGTAGCTATACACCAGTGAATAAAAGACAAAGTCCCCGACTTCCTATAGAATCAACCAAAGAGTCTATCAATGGTTGAAAGGTTGGAAAAAACATGTACATAATGGAATAGTATTCAGCCCTAAACAAGAAGGGAATCCTGCCATTTGTGACAACAGGAATGCACCCAGGACATTCTGCTAAGTGAAATAAACTAGACACAGAAAGACAAAGACCATATGACTTCACTGGTGCATGGAATCTA
The DNA here is from genome assembly GCA_963573935.1 of Arctocebus calabarensis. NCBI lineage: Eukaryota > Metazoa > Chordata > Mammalia > Primates > Lorisidae > Arctocebus > Arctocebus calabarensis. Next base: position 34,638 of record CAUYON010017855.1, read on the forward strand.
AATAGTCCATGTCACAGGAGCAGAGAAGAGAATGGTCACCCAGGGGTGTAGGGCAGGAGATGGTGGAGAGGGTTGGGGAGCTGGTGGTCACAGGGAACAAAATTTCAGTCAAACAGAAGGAATATATTCGGGAGATCTATGACCCAACATGGTGACTGCAGTTAATAACAACATATTGTATACCTGAAAATGGCAAAGACAGCGGACGTTAAGTATTCTTGCCATAAAACGGTATGTGTGTGACGCACTGGACGTGATAAATGGCCCGATACCAGTTCTACGATGGACACATATTTCACTGCACAAAGTTGTACCCCATAAATGTGTATAATTTTTATTTGTCAATTAAAAAAATCTTTTGAAAAAGCAAACATGGACCTGTATTAGATTAGATGCTAGATTAGGTTCAGGAGGAAAATGAAGAGAGAGAGGACAGGAGAGGTGCAGGCTGTGAGGACGGCCCTCTGGAAAGGCGGCATCTGGGTCAGGATCTGAAGGTAGAAATGAAGTTCTAGGCAGGGGCTGCTGCAGGACGGAGGAATGGCAGGTGCTAGAGGGTAGGAGACAATGTGGCTCTTTCGTAGTCCCGCAAACCAGTGCCTAACTTTGAGCTCACCCACGGTTGTATCTTCTTGGCAAGCTGCGTGTGCCTTTGAGCTTCTGTTCTCTCCTCTACGAGATGGAATACTAACATGCTGCCAAGACCAGTGAGAAAGTATAAGCCTGGCCCAGGAATGGGGGACATAGCCCTGGTCTGTCTTGGCTTTGCAGGTGCCCCCAGACAGTCCCCAGAGGCTCCATTTGTTCCATCCGTGGAAGTGGGTCACGGCTCAGCAGGCAGGAGCCTGTGGGTCCGTTGTGTCCTGAAGCCTGTCTGAGTGCCATGCCCCCAAGCCTACGGCAGGCATCTCATTTACCTCCTCATTTGCTGTCAGCAGACCACAGCGAAGCTGGGTCTAGGCAAGGCTTCCAATAAGATTGTGCCACTGGCTGCCAAGTGAAGAATGACTTGAGCTGTTGCGAACAAACAAAGTAAAATAGTTTCCAAGATGTGGGCCTTTTGTCTGTGTGAGCAGGGACATGAGCAAACACCAGCATGTTTCAGTCTGAAATGGCTTCTGGAGAAATTGCTGGCACCGTGTCCCCTCATTACATAATGTCTGTCTTCTTTGGCAGTGACCTTGGTATTGTCTTGGGTATGAAAAGCACCAAGTCTGGGGCTTTACAAAAACTCACCCTAGTTAACTATTTTGTGCACCTACTTCTTAGAGCCATCCGACTATGCCTATAAACATTTAACCATCAGTTCTTAAAGTATTCACATAAACTTATGAAGGTCAGATTCATTTGTTCCACAAATATCTCTTAAATACCTATTCTGTAACTAATAGGGTTCTAGACCCTGGAGAGGTTAGGAGAGATAGGTGTGTAGGAAATTATAATATGATAAGTATACAAGATATAGCTCACTACCAAAATGCATGACCTTGGCATTAGATATGCTGGGTTAGAATTCCTGGTTTCATTTTATTTGTGACTTGCGAGCAAGTTACTTAAATTCTCCAGGGCTCCATTTTGTCACCTGTAAAAGGAGAACACAATAGAGTTAGGTAGTAGTTTTTAAACATTTGACACTGCACCCGTCCTACAGTAAGTTATAAAAATAAAATCACGGATTGTTATTATTACCGATATTGTGATAGAGGTCTGAACAGATGGCCATGAGTGCCCAGGTCCTGAGGCAGGAGAGGATATGATGGCTGGAATCAGGTGGTCAATGTGGCATTGTCTTTGTCAAAAGAGAAGGTAAACATTTCAAATATACGGAAAAGTGAGTGGAGAGATGGAGATGGGAATGTGTCATTTGTTTATTCAACAAATACTGGGGTGCCAAAAAATGTATACACATTTCAAGAGATCTTGGTGGAAGTAAAATCGATCGTTCCAAAAAATGTGGAAAATTGATCATTCTCCCAAAAACGTATGACTGGTGGGTAAAATGGATGCGGGAAGCATGTCTAAGTAAACATAACCAGTAATGATACCTTCAGTTCAACTTTGAAAAATAATACATAGATAACATCTCTGAAAATGTGCGTGCCTTTTTTGGCACCCTCTGTATTTGTTCAGTTTCCACTATGTGCTAGGCATTGTACTAAGTTTTAGAAATGTCAACTGAAACAGACAAGTTCTCACCCCATAACTTACATTCTCAAAAAAAAAAAAAAAAAATGGAGGGGGTCGTAAGAAGTGATAGTGAGAGGGAATTTTTTAAAAAGAATAGTCAGAGAATGCCACACCAAATGAGAATGGAGCAAAACTTTTAAGAACATGAAGGTGGATGCCTTGAAGAAGTCTGTGGGAAGAGCATCCCAGGCAGAGAGAACAGCAAACTCAGACCTCTGAGGCATAAACCAGCTAAACATTTTCTAAGAACACTAGGGATGCCCCTGCAAAACAGAGCATCTTAGCTCACAGCAATCTCAAACTCTAGGGCTCAAGAGGTCCTCTTCTCTCAGCCTCCTGAGTGGCTGGGACTACAGGTGCACCACAACATCTGGGTAATTTTTTAACTTTTTTAAATTAAATCATAGCTGTGTACATTAAAGCAATCATGGGGTACAATGTGCTGGTTTTATATACAATTTGAAATATTTTCATCTAACTGGTTAACATAGCTTTCATGGCATTTTCTTAGTTATTGTGTTCAGACATTTATAGTCTACATTTAGTAAGTGTCACCTGTACCCTTCTACGATGTACCATAGGTGTGGTCCAACAAATTACCCTCCCTCCACCCATCCTACCCCCTCCCCTCCCTTGCCCTTTTCCCCATATTCTTGTGCTGTAATTGGTTTATAGCTCTCATGTGAAAGCTATAAATTAGCTTCATAGTAGGGCTGAGTACATTGGATAATTTTTCTTCCATTCTTGAGATACTTTGCTAAGAAGAATATGTTCCAGCTCCATCCATGTAAACATGAAAGAGGTAAAGTCTCCATCTTTCTTTAAGG